>SJYC01079619.1:0-13678 GCA_006408675.1 Madoqua kirkii | reverse complement strand
GCTGAGCGCCGAAGAATTGATGCTTTTGAACTGTGGTGTTGGAGAAGACTCTTGAGAGTCCCTTGGACTGCAAGGAGATCCAACCAGTCCATTCTGAAGGAGATCAGCCCTGGGATTTCTTTGGAAGGAATGATGCTAAAGCTGAAACTCCAGTACTTTGGCCACCTCATGCGAAGAGTTGACTCATTGGAAAAGACCCTGATGCTGGGAGAGATTGGGGGCAGGAGGAGAAGGGGACGACCGAGGATGAGATGGCTGGATGACATCACAGACTCGATGGACGTGAGTCTGGGTGTACTCCGAGAGATGGTGATGAATAGGGAGGCCTGGTGTGCTGCGATTCATGGGGTCTCAAAGAGTTGGACATGACTGAGCGACTGAACTGAACTGAACTGAACTGAAGTGTATATGTTTCCATGTTAGTCTCTCAATTTGTCCCACTCTTTCCTCCTACCATTGTGTCCACAAGTCTGTTCTCTATGTCTTTGTCTCCGCTGCTACCCTGAAAATAGGTTCGTCAGTTCCATCTTTCTAGATTCCATATGTATGCATTAATATACAATATTTGTCTTTCTCTTTCTGACTTAACTTCACTCTATATAATAGGCTCCAGGTTCATCCACCTCATTAGAACTAACTCAAATGTGTTTCTTTTTTATAGCTGAGTTCTACTGAGTATATGTACCTAAATTTCTGTATTCATTCATCTGTCAATTGACATCTAGGTTGCTTCCATGTCCTAGCTATTGTGAATAGTGATGCAATGAACATTGTGGTACATGTGTCTCTTTCAATTATGGTTCTCTCAGGGTATATAGTAGTAGGATTTTTGGGTCATGTGGTCGTTGTATTTCTAGCTTTTTAAAGAAGCTCCATACTGTTCTTCATAGTGGCTATATCAGTTTACGTTCCCACCAACAGTGCAAGGGGGTTCCCTTTTCTCCATACCCTCTCCAGCATTTATTGTTTGTAGATTTTGTTAATGATGACCATTCAGACAATAAGGTGATACCTTATTGTAGTTTTGATTTGCATTTCTCTAATAATGAGTGACGTTGAGCATCTTTTCATGTGTTTGTTGACCATCTGTATGTCTTTGGCGAAATGTCTGTTTAGATCCTCTACCCATTTTTTGATAGGGTTGTTTGTTTTCTGGTATTGAGTTGCATGAGCTGCTTGTATATTTTAGAAATTAATCCTTTGTCAGTTGTTTCATTTGCAATTATTTTCTCCCATTCTAAGGGTTATCTTTTAATCTTGTTGATTATTTCCTTTGCTGTGCAAAAGTTTTTAAATTTAATAAGTCCCATTTATTTACTTTTGTCTTAATTTCTATTACTCTAGGAAATGCATCAAAGAGAATCTTGCTGTGATGTATGTCAAAGAGTATACCGCCTGTTTTCCTCTCAGAACTTAATAATTATTTCTGGCCTTACATTTAAATCTTTAATCCATTTTGAGTTTATTTTTGCATGTGGTGTTAGAAAGTGTTTTAGTTTCCTTCTTTTGCATGTAGCTATCCAGTTTTCCCAGCACCACTTATTGAAGAGGCTATCTTTTCTCCAATGTGTATTCTTGCCTCCTTTGTCAGAGATAAGGTGGCCATAGGTGCATGGGTTTATCTCTTGGCTTTCTGTCTTGTTCCATTGGTCTGTATTTCTGTTTTTGTGCCAATATTATACTGTTTTGATGACTGTAGCTTTGTAGTACAGCCTGACGTCAGAACAGTTGGTTCCTCCAGCTCATATTGAGTGATTTTTTCAAAGTCACAGTAAGGAGTTAGATTTTGTCAAATGCTTCTTCTGAACCTATTGAAATAGTCATGTTGTTTTTCTCCTTTAATGATTTCAATTAATTTTCAGATGCTAAAGCAACTTTAAATTCTTGGGTAAATTCCACATGTTCGTGGAATATCATTCTTTTTATATGTTAATGAGTTTGGTCTGCTAATGTTTTGTTGACTTTTGAATCTATATTCAAAGGGCTTTTGTAGTTTCCTTATGATGCTTTTATCTGACTTTGATATTGAGATAATTATGGCCTCACAAATGAGTCTGAAAGTGTTTTTTTCTCCTCTGTTTTTTGGAAGAATTTGTGAAGGTCTTGATTTTTCTTTAAATGTTTTGTAGAATTCATCAGTGAAGCTATTTGGGCTTGGACTTTTTTGTAGGAAGTTTTTAAATTATTAATTCAATTTCTTGTTATAAGTCTTTTCAGATTTTCTATTTCTTCTTAGGTCAGCTTTAAAACTTTTTGGGGGGGAGGTACGCGGGGGCCGCTGTGCTGGGTCTTCATTGCTGCACAAGCTTTTCTCTAGTTGCCCAGAATGGGTGTTACTCTCTAGTTGTGCGGGCTTCTTATTGTGGTGGCCTCTCTTGCTGTGGAGCACAGGCTATAGGGCATGCAGATTTCAGTAGTTATGGTGCATGGGCTTAGTTGCTCCATGGCATGTGGGATCTTCCTGGATCAGGGATCATACCCGTGTCTCCTGCATTAGCGGGTGGACTACTGAGCCACCAAGAAAGTCCTAAAACTTTTTTTTTTCTAGAAATTGTTCATTTCATTTAGGTTATTTAATTTGTTATCATACAATTATTCATAGTATTCTCTTATTTTTCCTTTTTATTTCTATTAGAGCAGCAGTAGTGGTCTTTTCTAATTTTCTCTCCATCAATCTAGCTAAGGATTTGTCAAGTTTGTTGATTTTTTCCAAGTAACCAGCTTCTGAATGTGTTGATTTTTCTCTTATTGCTTTTCTTTTCTCTACTTCATGTGTCTCCTCTCTAGTCTTTATTATTTCCTTCCTTCTGATTGCTGTCAATATAGTTTTCTTTCTAAGAGGTTCCTTAAGCCATTTTTGCTTTTTGTTCTCCTGTTCCTCTTTTACAGTCTTCTTTTGCAATAAATATTTCTTAGTGTAGCATTTTAATTTCTTTAATGATTTTTAAACTATATTTTCTTAGTACTAAGTTAATTTCGGTAGATACAGAAAATTCTTTTTACATGACTTCTCCCATTTTTGTGATATTATTGTTGTGCATGTTATGTGCGTATGTTACAAATCCCACTATACAAGTTAAAATTGTTGCTTTATATAATCTTATGTCTTTTAAAGAAGCTCATAGAAGAAAGAAAGTAAGTAAGTGTTAGTCACTCAGTCATGCCTAACTCTTTGTGACCCCATGAACTGCAGCCCACCAGGCTCCTCTGTCCATGAGATTTTCCAAGCAAGGATACTGGAGTGGGTTGCCATTTCCTTGAGGATCTTCCCAACCCAAGGATCGAACCTGGGTCTCTTGCACTGCAAGCAGATTCTTTACCAACTGAGCTACAAGGGAAGCCCAAAGAGAACACAAATATGTGTACAGAGTTTTAAAAGTTCTAACCATTGTTGCTTTTCTTCATTTCTTCCTGTGGATTTGAGTTAATATCTGGTGTAATTTCCTTACTCCAGAAAGCTTTATTCTCAATCACTTCCTTTGTGCTGTTATTGTCAAATATATTACATTTCTATATGTCATAAGATAAGCAATACTATTTTATAGATATATATGAAATTATCTTTTAAATTAGTAAAGAAAAGAAAGAAAAAGGAATATATAATTATATTGTCTTTTATAATTACCAACATTATTTTCTTACTGGAACTCTTTGGTTATTTGTGTGAATTCAAATTGCTGTCTGGTGTTACTTCCTTTCAGTTTGAATAACTACATTTGTTATTTTGTAAGGTAGATATGGTAGCATGGACTTTCTTAGTCTTTTTTTTTTTCGCCTTCATTTTGGAAAGATAGATATGTTGGATTTAAATTTTTAAAGGTTTTTCAGCTCTTTGAATATGGCATCCCACCTCCTTCTGTCTGACATTGTTTCTGATGAGAAATTAGATGTTACCCTTACTGGAGTTTCCTTGTGTGTGGTAAATTTTTTTCTCTTTCTGTGTTCAAGATGTTCTCTTTGCCTTTCAACATGTCGACAACTGTGATGTGTCTGGGTAAAGATCTATTTGTCTTTATCCCACTTGGAGTTCATTGAGCTTCTTGAATGTGTATATAAATATTTTCACCAACTTAGGATTGTTTTCAACCAATATGTCCTTGAATCGGAGAAGGCAATGGCACCCCACTCCAGTACTCTTGCCTGGAAAATCCTATGGATGGAGGAGCCTGGTAGGCTGCAGTCTATGGGGTCGCTGAGAGTTGGACACAACTGAGCAACTTCACTTTCACCTTTCACTTTTGTGCACTGGAGAAGGAAATGGCAACCCACTCCAGTGTTCTTGCCTGGAGAATCCCAGGGACAGGGGAGCCTGGTGGGCTGCCAGCTATGGGGTCGCACAGAGTCGGACACAACTGAAGTGACTTAGCAGCAGCAGCAGTCCATGAATATTTCGTCTGTTCCTTTCACTGTCACCTTTCCTCCTGGTGCTCCTGTTATATCTATGTTGGTGCACTTAATGGTATCCTACATTTCTCTTAGGCTCTATTCATTTTTTAATTCTCCTCCTCCAACTTCCCCTCACCCTCTTCCTTATTCTTTTCATTGTTCTTAAAATGGCAAAGTCTCTGTTGATCTATCTTTATAGTTGATTGTGTGTATATGGCTTGGAGAGTGCTTTGAGTTTACAATTATGCCCCACATTCAGCTTCCTAGTAGCTTAGAATTACTTTCTCCATTACTCTCTGGAAGACTGAGAGGGCACAGTCTTCCAGACCACTAGGGACGGTTATGATTTAATTTTAAGTGTGACTTCTTGCTCAAGCAGTGCCTGGTCAGAGATTGTGCATGAGTGCATTGAGCCAGTGAGCCTTGTGTCCTTTGTTGCTTTGTATGTGTGTGGCTTGGGGGGTGTTTTCAAGTTTGTTCAGTGTCCTTCTCTGATTGCTTCTGAAGCAGCTGCAACCTAGTGCATGTGTGCTTTGTGTGTATATGGCTTGGAGAGTGCTTTGAGTTTACAATTATGCCCCACATTCAGCTTCCTAGTAGCTTAGAATTACTTTCTCCATTACTCTCTGGAAGACTGAGAGGGCACAGTCTTCCAGACCACTAGGGACGGTTATGATTTAATTTTAAGTGTGACTTCTTGCTCAAGCAGTGCCTGGTCAGAGATTGTGCATGAGTGCATTGAGCCAGTGAGCCTTGTGTCCTTTGTTGCTTTGTATGTGTGTGGCTTGGGGGGTGTTTTCAAGTTTGTTCAGTGTCCTTCTCTGATTGCTTCTGAAGCAGCTGCAACCTAGTGCATGTGTGCAGTGAAGTGAAGTGGCTCAGTTGTGTCCGACTCTTTGTGACCCCATGGACTGTAGCCTACTACACTCCTCTGTCCATGGGATTTTCCAGGCAAGAGTACTGGAGTGGGTTGTCATTTCCTTCTCCAGAGGATCTTCCTGACCCGGGGATCAAACTCAGGTCTCCTGCACTGTGAGCAGATGCTTTACCATCTAGGCCACCAGGAAGTCACCACGGAAGTGCATGTGTACAGCCTTCCAAATCCACGAGGATGAGGATAATCCCATGAGAGACGTCTTCTTGGCTGCCTTTTCTCCTGGTAACCTTTTGGCTGGCCTGCCATTTTTCTTGCTATTATTAATACTAGTTTCATCAAACTACCAGCCCCCCCTTAACTTTTTGCCACTGAAATCTCCATAAACTCCATGCTCTGTTCTAAACAGTCCCATTAAGGTAGAACTGTGCTGTGGAGCTCTGTGTCTTTATGGTCTGTTGGCAACCCTGGGTAGAAACTCTGAACCACTTCCCTGAGGCTGGGAGTGCAGACTGTGCCCTCCTCCCCTGGAGAATTACTCCCTGCTCTATGAATGGGTGCTGGCGAGAAGATGGTAGCCTCTGGACTTAGCTTGCCTCTCCTAGGTTTCTCCATCTTCCTATGGGTGAACTGAGGTGGGATGCCCGAGGGCCCAGTATGCTGGCGTGCTGAGTCTGACGTAGAGCTTCTTCTACCCTTTGAATTAAGGCTGGGTAGGAAAGGGCAGTCCAGTCCTCTTGACCACCCAGAAGAGAGCTTCTGCGATACTGGCTAGGGCAAACAGGAGATGCTCTTGAGGTGCAACTTTAGCCCCTAGATTGGAAGCTGAGAGGAGTGGGAGCCCTGTTTTCTTGGCCACACTTGCTGAGAACAGTGCTTCTGTAACATGGAGCTGGTGGGGGTGGGGCAAGGAATTGGAGCACATCGTGACTCAAATGCCACAGACTGTCACTGTTCTTACCAAGATTTAGTAAATTTTCTTGAATAAATGTTTCTCTACTTGCAGTATGCCCTGAGGGCAAATCTCCAGAGACCTTAAATGGTTGTTTTTAAAAATAATTTTCACCAGTGAAATGGTTGGAGAGTCACACCAGTTCCCATAGAGCCATTCTGGAAGTCCCACATCCCTATCTAACATTTTTCCAGTGGAATAAAACTGGTGGGGGCTCCTTCTCCACATATTATTACCTCTACTAGAACTCAATTAACTCAAACCCGAGATTTTATTTAGATGGAAAGAAAGCATACAAAAAGTGAAATGGGGTTATAATGTAAGACATTTCAAAAATAAACCTAATAAATAACCTGAAGTTTATCATTTAAATGCTGATGTTTTGCAGGGCAGCTGTCCTACAGAATCAGGCATTAATTGGAAGGGAAAGCAGCAGTAGTTATTAATATGTGTAAAGCATTCTGATCCCTGGAGCAGCAGAAATAATCTCGTCCCTAGGAACTACTTACGGTTATGTGGGGCCGGCTCTGCTGCTGATACAACTATGGTTTAGAAATTTCATTGTAATTTTTTACTGGAAAATCTGTCTTGGCTAAATGTTGGTAAGAGCCCCAAATAGCCCCTCATTTGGTCTCTAGAAACATACAGGCTGGGTCCAAAAATGTCCAAAAGCAGACTGTGACAATGCTATGACATTTAACTGCCTTCATGACCCCTTCCATGCTGGTCATTTGGGAAAGGTCATTTCCCTTCTCTCTCTGCCTTGCTTTCTCCTTTTGAGGCATACAATTCTGAATGCGAGCCAGGCTGAAAAACTCTTACCTCAGTGGAAAGTGCAGTAAGGCTGTGCTACTAAGAAAGATATCTCCATCTAAATTAACACCCTCTCTCCAATTGTGTCTTTCCTTGGCCTACTCGAACTGACCGCTTTATCAAGGGAATGGTGAGATTTAAAGAAGTGCAAGACTCCAAAGAGAAGAGGTAGCCATAGCAGCTTTTACTTCTCTTCCCCCTTGTCCAGCCCATGTGTGTCTTGATTCTGGCTGGGCAGCCACTGCCCCTTTGTGCCTAAATCTGGCAACCTCAAACCCTGGCTGCAGTGCCACAGGGCTAGAGGGGCGGTTACTAACCTGTCTGTTCCCTGGAGATACTCCTCCATTTGCCTTTGCAAAGGAAGTTTTTTTCAAGATATTTTTATCAAGATATCTCACTCTTTAATTCTCTGTTCTGAGTACCACCTCCCTCCTCCCACAGGTTCCCAGCACGTCTGCAGGATGGCCTCTTAGATTTTGCCAGAACCTTTGGATTTTAGACATAGCCATCCCCACTCCTGCCTTTTTCTCTCTTTCTTCCCCCACTTTCCCCCCTCTCCATCAATAAATGCCTTCAATTGCTTCTTTAAAAAGCCTGGACCCCTTGATGACCCCTTGACCTTTGTCTGTTCTTGTCATGCCAGTTGTCATCTCAAGGCCCACTCCCTGCCCCGCCTTCCTGTAGCTGCTTTATCTCCTCTTGGCCATGAGTTTTCTTTAGTTACAGAGACAATATTTCTCTCCTCTTCCAAACTAACTCCTCCTTCACAATCTTTATTCTTCCCAGTCTCTGGGTTTGCAGCCTAACAGAATTCAGAGTTTAGGAGCTTCAGGCTTTTTGTTGGCCAGCCAGGTAAGGTGGAGAAGCAGGTCCCAGAGGGCCTGGGGGCATGCTTCTCTGTCTCAAGAGAGAAGCTTCTGCTGGATCCCAGCCCACTGGTGCCCCGGGAGTGCCAGCCTAGTGCTGCCAAACCTCTGGTTTATTAAGAGAAGACCGAAATCCATATGTTAAACTGTCCTGTTTTAAACTATTGACAATTTTCCTTATTTTTTAAGAATATGGGGGGACAAACCTTCTCCTGCCCCTGACATTTCTGGGCTAGACTAAAACCCCCTACTTCCCACATTAATTCATTTGCCTGGTTCTAGAACACTGTACTCTCAGTGTCTGTGCTGCTGCCTCCATTTCACTGACCTCCTCTCTTGGATGACTTGTTGTTCAGTCACTCTGTCGTGTCTGACTCTTTGCAACCCCGTGGACTACACACGCTGGGCTTCCCTGCTCTTCACCATCTCCTCGAGCATGCTCAAACTCACGTCCATTGAGTTAGTGATGCCATCCAACCATCTCATCCTCTGTCGTCCCCTTCTCCTCCTGCTTTCAGTCTTTCCCAGCATCAGGGTCATTTCTAATGAGTCAGCTTTTTGCATCAGGTGGCCAAAGTATTGGAGCTTCAGCTTCATCAACAGTCCTTCCAATGAATATCCAGGATTGATTTCCTTTAAGATTGACTGGGTTGATCTCTTGCTTGAACTCTCAAGAGTCTGGATGACTGTAATGGCCTCCTAAGCAGTCTCTGTATTCTACTCTTTCCTCCAGTTTACTGTGTACAACCCACTGCAGTATTCTTGCTCTAGACTAAAACCCCCTACTTCCCACATTAATTCATTTGCCTGGTTCTAGAACACTGTACTCTCAGTGTCTGTGCTGCTGCCTCCATTTCACTGACCTCCTCTCTTGGATGACTTGTTGTTCAGTCACTCTGTCGTGTCTGACTCTTTGCAACCCCGTGGACTACACACGCTGGGCTTCCCTGCTCTTCACCATCTCCTCGAGCATGCTCAAACTCACGTCCATTGAGTTAGTGATGCCATCCAACCATCTCATCCTCTGTCGTCCCCTTCTCCTCCTGCTTTCAGTCTTTCCCAGCATCAGGGTCATTTCTAATGAGTCAGCTTTTTGCATCAGGTGGCCAAAGTATTGGAGCTTCAGCTTCATCAACAGTCCTTCCAATGAATATCCAGGATTGATTTCCTTTAAGATTGACTGGGTTGATCTCTTGCTTGAACTCTCAAGAGTCTGGATGACTGTAATGGCCTCCTAAGCAGTCTCTGTATTCTACTCTTTCCTCCAGTTTACTGTGTACAACCCACTGCAGTATTCTTGCCTAGAGAATCCACATGGACAGAGGAGGCTGGCAGGCTACAGCCCACAGGGTCACAAGAGTTGAACATGACTTAGTGACTAAACCACCACCACCACTGTGTACAACCCTGCTTGATTGAGTTACCTCAAAATAACAGAGCCTCATGTGGCTGTGGGATCCAGCTGTACAGATTTAGTCCCAGGCTCATCATTTATAAGTTATGTGAGATCTTGGGCAAGTGAGTCCATCTTTCTGAGTCTTTGTTTTCACATCTGCAAAACATGAAAAATAGTATACCTACTCACAAGCCTGTTGTGAGGATTTAGTAAAGAATCATGCCTAACCTGGTATAAGTACTCAGTAAATGTTCATTGTGTGTCATCTCTTCTATGAAGACCCTCAAAGGCTCCATTACCTCTCAAATATAGTTTAACCCCTTTGTCTGAGGCATTCAAGACTCTTGCTCTGGTCTCAGTCCTCCTTACCTCCTCTATACTTCAGCCACACTGGACTTCTTATCACACCCTAAATTTGTTTTCCTGTCTTATTCCTTCTCTGTCCCCTGTGCCTGGAACAGTGCAGGAACTCAGTATGTGTATGACACTAGAGGAGCAGGAAGGTGGAGTTGGGAGCTGAAGTATCTGCTGTGATTATCCTTATTTCATAGAGGAGTGGACTGAGGCAAAGTGACCTCTCAGCCAGGAAGTATAGAAAGCAGAATTTGAAACCAGATCTATCTACCCTAAAGCCTGTTGTTTCCTACTCTATTATACAGGCAGGGTCAGGAAAATAATGTTGACACTTGAGATGCACTTTTTCTTCTGGAAAATTATAAGGCATTGCTTTTTCTGTATGATAAACCAATAGAAAAGAGTAGTACAACTGTGTAACAGTGCTATTGGGATGGGTTGGGGCCAGGATATATTGATGCTTATGAAAATTGCTAACCTGCTGAAATCAACACAAGGAACTTTTAAAAGTAGGCTTAAAACAAGTTGGAAAACAAGAAAGGGATTGAGGACAACAAGATAATGTTATAGTCTGGCTCCTTTTGTAGCAGCCTCCCTTATAGGCTTTGGCAAGATCAGTTTAGCATAGCTGTTAGGTGTCCCAGATGGAGGGATGGACTTCCTAGGTTTAAATCTACTTTGCCACTTATAATTTGTGTAACCTTGAAAAAAGTTGTGTTTTATCTTCTTATCTATAAAATAGAGGATAATAATAGTACCTACTTCAAAGGATTATTGTGGTGATTAAATTCAAATTTCGTGGAAGTTCTCAGAACATTGTCTTATATACAGTAAGTTCTTTTACAAACCTTAATTAGTGTTTGTCCTCCCAGAATATGTGTGCCCCTACTAGGTGACCTTGAAAACTTTTGGACTAATTGATCTCTCTTTCTTGCCCTTTTCCAATGAGGTAAAACCACAGTCCTAATTGTGGTACCACTTTTTATTGGTAAACCTTTAAAAAATTTTTCAGAGCACTCCAGACACCACTAGGAGGATAGTAGGAAATTTCTGAAATCATAATGTAACTTTTTAGAAGGAGGCAACCATGCTTTTTTATCCCACCTCCCTTGTTTACATTCCATTTATATAGCCTAGTAGCAAAAGTGCACAGACTCTGGAGCCAGGTGGTCTAAATTCAGATTCCACCTTTGCCACTCTGTGTGACCATGGGCAAGATACCTAACCTCTCTTTTCCTCAGTTTTCTCATATGTAAAAGAGAGATAAAGACAATGTCTCTATTATGAGGTTTCCATGAGGATTAGATGAGTTAACACATGTAAAGTACTTATCACAGTACCTAGCACATAAGAAGCTGCTATTATTATTATTATTATTAGAAAATAGACAAGAAATCATTAGACATTTCTTATACTTTGCTTTGAGCTTTTCTTTACTAACCAATTCTCAGGTGTCCATGTGTTCTCAGGGCCTTTATTACAGTGATTTCCTTTAGAGTCTTGGTCAGATCCCTCCCTTGGGTGCTTTATATCTAATCCCAGCTCTGGGGCCCTCATGTGGTGCCAAGACTGTTCAAAACCACTTATCAGGTAGTCTTCATGGATTTCCAGGCCCGACAGACTACTGTAGATCTTTAACCTCACTCTGTGTGGGACTAGAAGAAAGAGATTCCAAGCTAAACATTTCACTCAGTCATGGAAGAGTGGAATGGCACCCCTATATCAAGCCAGAAGCTTTTGGTGGATCAATATTTAATGCTGAAGTTACTGCTCATTTTCATGCTAAGTTGCTCCTAGTCCTGGTGTCTTTAGCTTGCCCTGGGATCACTTTCTATGCAACATCAGCTTTTGTCAACAATTGGGCTTAACAAATCATTCAACCAGCATCTCTCAAGCACTATTACAATGCTTATTTCTGCAACTTGGTGCAACACTTTGAGTCTAGGCTTTGGAGACAGACAGACCTTATGCAAGTCCTGACTCTGCCTGTTGCCAGTTGTGCAAAGTAGAACAAGTTCATCTCTCTCACTTTGATCAACTATAAGATGAGAATAATACAAAGGTCTACCTTGAAGAGTTGCTATAAAAATAAGAGGTAGCATATATGAGCAGTCTTCCTTTGTGGCTCAGCTGGTAAAGAATCTTCCTGAAATGTGGGAGACCTGATTTAGATCCCTGGGTTGGGAAGATCCCCTGGAGAAGGGAAAGGCTGCCCATTCCAGTATTCTGGCCTGGAGAATTCCGTAGACTGTATAGCCCATGGGGTCACAAAGAGCTGGACATGACTGAGCATATGTGAGTACCTAGTAGAGACCCAACCAGTGACTTTTGTAATTATTATGAGTCATGATTTTTTTTTTTTGCCTAGACCCAGTTCTCAGTTAAGGTGCTTTCCTTGGAAATAAGAAAGAATGAGAATCCTCATGCAAAGACAAATGAAGTTGGACCCTTAACCTCATACCATATACAGAAATTAACTCAAAATGAATCAAAGACCTAAATGTAAGAGCTAAAACTGTAAAAATCTTAGAATAAAGTATAGGTGTAAATCTTCATGACCTTGGATTAGGCAGTAGTTTCTTATATGTGACACCAAAGGGACAAGACACAAAAGAAAAAAAAATAAATTGAACTTTATTGAAAGTGAAAAACTTTCATTTCAAAGAACACCATCAGGAAAGTGAAGAGATAACCCACAGAATGAGAGAATATGTTTGTAAATCATATATGTGATAAGGAACTTGTATACAGAATGCTGGGAAAGATTGAAGGCAGAAGGAGACGAGGGTGACAGAGGATGAGGTGGTTGGATGGCATCACCAATTCAATAGACATGAACTTGGGCAAACTCCAGGAGATGATGAAGGACAGGGAAGCATGGCATGCTGTAGTCCATGGGGTTGTGAAGAGTCGGATGCAATTTGGTGACTGAACAACAAGGGACTGTGCGGGGAATAGGGAATTAATGGGTCTGGGTTTCTTTCAGGATAAAGAAAATTATCTAAAATGGACTGTAGTGATGGACACACAACTCTGAGAATATATTAAAAGCCATTGAATTGTCTATTTTAATAGTTTGAATTGTGAACTGTATCTCAATAAAACTGTTATAGAAAAAAAGTAGAAGGAGAAAAGAACTATCCAGAACTGCCATGGCAGAGTTTACAAAGGGAAGAGGGTTTATCAGAGATCATAGGAGGTATCTCTGTGTGGGTGTGTATTCCCTGGCCGTGTGTATGTGCACATGCTCATATGTGTGTTTCAGGGTATTCTGGCCCTGGCCTGGCCCCGGGCAAAACTGTCACACGGGCAAAATTTTCCTCCAGCACTTTTCTAATTATCCCTCTGCCTGAACGTGAATAAAGGTTTAATTTACTCTCCCTTGCATTCCTATTGGGCATCAATTGATTCTGGATGAATGAATTCTGAAGAAAAGAGTCTCAAGACAGCTTCCAGGCAGAAGTTTCAGGCAGTGGGATGGAGAGTGGTTGGGTCCCTTCTGGGCTGGAGGTTGGCATAGATCTTACTCCTTGCAGGCAGGGCTATAGGAGGGTGGAGTTGCTCGCATAGCTGTATGTGCCATATCCTGGCACTCTGGGACTTTACCTATGGTCAGCTAGTGTGAACTCAACATCGAATTGGGGACCCAGGGGTCCCAATTCCACAGGTAGGCCCATCCCAGTAGAGAATGTGTTCTGTAAAAGGCTTCTCAAGTTGGCCTATGCCTCATGCTGCTCTGACTGCCATCGCTGCTCCTTTGCAAGGGAGCAATTGGCCTAATCAAGTTTCTGCCCCCCCTTTTAAGGCTTTGAAGAAGTGAAGTGTTAGTTGTTCAGTCATGTCTGACTCTTTGTCACTCTATGGACAGTAGCCCTCTGTCCATGGGATTCTCCAGGTAAGACTACTGGAGCGGGTTGCCATGCCCTCCTCCAGGGGATCTTCCCACCCCAGGGATCAAACCCCTGTCTCCTATGTCTCCTACACTGGCAGATGGATTCTTTACCACTAGCGCCACCTGGGAAGGCTTTCGTTCAGTC
>SJYC01079616.1:0-20584 GCA_006408675.1 Madoqua kirkii | reverse complement strand
AAATCTGAGAATGCTACAAATGAGGGTTTAGATTCTTGTTTTGTTCACTGTACTCTAGCCTTGAGAAAGTGATGGAGAAAATGTACATTAAACTTAAAAGAGTGTTATGTTTATAGCCCTAACATCCTCATCTCATCCTCAGAAATGATGTCTATCTTCATGAATAACACCAAAAAAATAGAAGAAATATGCTTCCAGTACATGGAAATTATTATCTGATTCAGAAAGGAGTTGTTTGAATCATTGATTAATCTGTCAAGTTCTAACACTTCTTCATGGTTTAACTTTCTTCTTACTCATTAACATAAAGGAAAATATCAGCCACTATTCAAGTAGAAATTACACTCTTCTTTCACAGCTGTAAGATGGCTATGGATATAAGAGTTCAGCAAAATTAATGAATGCATTATAAAAAAGTTAACTGGTTATATGGAATTTGCAATAGAGTGTTATTTCATTGTTATTCATAAATTGTGCATTTCACTTCTTACATAAGAAGTAAATTTACATATATATGTATATAAATGTGCATTTTTTTTACAAGCCAATGCTTAAACACTTACCAGAATACCACTTGTCCTAAGGATCAAATACATCATTGGAAAGAGAAGAACATCGCCAGGTACCTTCTCTGTGCCAAGCTGTACTATCTTTTTTACATTCATGATCTTAGTTGCCCTTCACCTCAACTCTGTGAAGTATAAGTATTATGGACATCATTTGTGAGGATGAGATAAGGATATTAGGGCTCAGAGAAGTTAACTGATTGGACCAAGGTCAAGTAATTTCTATATAGTGGAGTCAGGATTAAACCCTACATCTGAATTCAGAGCTAGTTGTAATAGTTTCCTATTGCTGCAATAACAAATTACTACAAATTTACTTAAAGCAACAGAAATGTATTATCTTACAGTTCTGGAAGTTAGATGTCAAAAATGGGTCTCATTGGACTAAAATGAAGGTGTTGGCAAAGCTGCATTCCCTCTGGAGCTTCTAGGGGAGGATCTGTTTACTTGCCTTTTCTAGCTTCTAGACACTACCTGCATTCCTTGGTCTTCATCCCCTTCTTCCATCTTTGAAACCAGTATCTCTCTGACCCCCACTTCTGCTGTCACATCTCCTCTCTAGCTCTGTCTCTCTTGCCCCTCTCCTTCACTTTATAAGGACCTTTGTGATACATTATGCCCACCTACTATGTGTGAAAGAGTCTGTCCATCTTGAGGTCAGATGATTAGCAACCTTAACTCTGTCTGCAAACCTTATTTCTAAACTTTGCTCTTTAACCTAACATATTCATCGGTTCCAGTGACTTAGGGCATGAACATATTTTGGGAAGGGGGCACAATTTTGCCTACCACCCTTGTGCTTTTTCCATGATGCTTAACTACCTTGCCTCTTGTTTTAGTGGTTACATAATCTGATATGAGGCCAATAATATTTTCCTTGACACTTGCATGCCACACGTTCTTATGCCCTCCACTTTGGGGTAAAATGCCTTCATTCCTTCATTCTCTCTCAGCTGCCAGAGAGCCCTGTGGGAGAATGGTTTCTAATCCTTCCTTTAGCTTTTAATATTGGACATATATTTTACCTTGGCTCTTACTAAAGTGTTTTTTAAATAGTTTCCAGGATTTTGTGGATTGCTGGCTTTTAAAAAGCTCCATGCATTTTTTCCCCTTTCCCCAGTGTTTGTATGGGACCAGAGCCCCCTTCCCTGTATGGTAGGTCTCATTGTACTGTGGTTTATCCAATCCCACCTTCTGGACCTGTTTCTAGTCACCAGACAGGATCCTGCATTACTTATTTGCACTTCTCAAACATTTTTACACTGCTATATTCTAGAAAAGGCCCTGGACTAACTAAGTGGCTTTGCCCATGCCTGCTGATGAGGCATCTGTCTGTCTGTGTTTGACATTACTCTCTGACTGGCTTTTCAGAATCAGACTCTCTAAGTAGAAGCCCCCATCTTCCTTTGTTTCCTCCACTCCGGGATCCCTGATTCTGGTGGTCATGAGAAACCTCCACTAAGACCAACCAGAGGCCAGAGGTTGCCCTTCCCCCCAAGAATCCTTCATAACAACCAGACGCACCTCTTCACTGCCTCTGAGTCCTGACTACAATCTTCTTGGTTCACTCGTCTATCCTTTCCAAAAACTGTGCTCTTCCCTTCTGCCTATCAGATTCACACTCACACTTTGGAGCCCGGTCTGAATCTGACCACTTTGAGGAAAACTTTCCAGGTCATACCAGCCCAAGGAGCTCACATCCTTGCTGAGCACTTCCAGAACTTCCTGTCAGTATTTCAACAATGTGTCATCTGTCATTATGGACAGGTTGCAAACTGGTGGCTGATGGGCTGAATATGTTTGCTTTGGTCTCTATGCGGTTTGTTTCTTTTCTAAATTATTTGCTAATAAGTCACAATTACTGATCTTTCCATTCAATCTAGATTTCTGTCTTCCTTTAGAAACAGAGAAATCTAGTAATACTAGCCCTGCATTTCCACAGGGTGGTAGTTAGCTGGATTTGGATGGCAACTTTCCCGTTAGATGGACCTCTTGCTCTCTACTTTGTCACAGTCTCCACCCCTTATGATGATATTACTCCAGCCTCCTTTACTTATTTATAGTACTTGCCTGGCTCTTAAAGGTATATGGAAATTCTGACATATTCCACACTTATCTAAATGTCCAACTATATTACAGTCTCTTGAAGGAAAGAAACTTTATGTTGAATTTTTTTGTGTCTCGCATGCAGCTCTGTACATAGTAGATGCCCAATAAGTATTAGGAAAATAAGGAATTTCCTGAATCATCCTCTAGATGACTCTATAGTGTGTAAAAATTTAATTTTACTACAAGGTAAAACTTTATAAATGTACCATCTGTTGAGAAAGTAGCATATACCTGATACATAGTCGATGCTCTGAACAACAGAGAACCAAGGCTCAGAAGGCTTCTATACAGTAGGGCTGGGGCTGGAGATCTGGTAGTTTCTGGGGTAATGGTAAATGCCTATTCTTGATGAGGAAACTTTCCTAAATGTCAGTGCTGGAAGCAGAGAGGAACTGCCCCCTGGGACTTTCTGGTAATGTTTGTCTACAAGCTCTTAGAGTTGTGGACAAAGCTTCGGATAGAGATTAAGCATTTATTCAATTTCCTTTCTGTGCTGGGCATTTATGAAGTAACTTTACACTTACTCTTGAACTATCAGGAATTCTGAGCATACTAGGTAGCCCAGGATGATGACTGAAAAGATGAGGGAAATACAGCTAGATTGAATCTAAATGTTGAGGGATTTGGAGCCCATTTGGTGAGTCACATTCAACTGAGAGATGTGTCTGCTGGTTTCCTTGCCCATATGTGCACAGAGATTATGCTATATTTCCTCGTGCTGTCATTGGTGGTACTGACGTGTGGTGTGGGATGGGAAAACATGCAGAAATAATACATGTTTCATTGCGCAGCAGCAAGCAGAAAGGAATGTGAGAATACTGTAGACTCCCACTGGGGCAGAAATCTGGTGTCATGTGTTGCTGAACAGCTGCAGGAAAATTTGTGTGGACCCTTGGAGGCAGAGAGGTGGATTCACCAGACATTGGTTCTGAGTAACTTTTGAGAGCAAAGAGGTTGTACAGGAAACAGACATGGCACATCTAGAAGCTTGACCTTGGAGCCTTCATCTGCTTTCTTTGCCACCCTGTTCCCCTCCTGCTACCACCAGTTCCAGCTGTGGCAAGGAGAGAAGGGAAGCAGAAGGCCTTAGCCCCAGGATACCAGGCTCCTGTGGGCCTGATGTACTCACAGGTCAGCTTAGGGCCACCAGAATGCTCAAGGCAGCTGCGTGGGCTGTAGCTCTGGGACCAGGGAGCCCCCTGGGCCTATCCTAAAAGAAACAAGAGAGAATAGGGGTGTGGTGGGAGAGGCAAGGCAAAGGACCCATATAGGGGCTTTTATCTTTCAGATTCTGTAGGAATTTATAAGACTATAAGAAACATAGAATCCATAACTTTGAACTCACCTAGAACCAGGTTCAAGCCCTCCTCTATTCCTACAAGGGTAGCCTTAAGCAAGTGATTAATCTCTCCAAACCCAGTTTACTTCTCTGTATATAGTGTGAAGAGTCATGCGGTGATATTTGTTTGGGGCCTGGCCCGTATTTCAAGAGATGGGAGCCGTAAGTTTTCTAATAATGCAGCTGAGCAATAAGCTATCATATTGATTATTATTTATTGTGGGCTTACTGTGGGTCAGACACTGTTATAAACCATTTCAATCCATTCTTTCTTTAATCTTTCAAAGAAAGATAAAGAAATTGAGTTACAGAGCTGGCTCATCCAGCCAGTAAATGACAGAACCAACACATACAGCATGCAGAGAAGTTCCGGAGCCCACACTTCCAACCAAACCACCTGCCATGCATTCATCCCACTTCACACATGAGGAAACTTGAGGTTCAGGGGGCACGAACCTCGGAGGCAGAGTTTAGGGCTTTAGATGTCTGGCTCTGCTGTTTCACATGCTGTACATCCTTGGGCAAGTCACTTAACCTCTCTGAGCTTCAGTTTCCTGATTTGGAAAATGTCCAAGACCAAAGCTTCTGGCAGCCTGTACAGTGAGCAGTATCCTGTGGGAGAAGGTGGAGGGGATGAAGCTCAGAATCTTCCAAAGGCAGAGAATAAGAAGAAATGGATGTGACTGACTCTACGAAGGAGAGACATGTCTGAAGTGGAGACTTGCCAGAGTGAACGTGCCCGGCTCACACAACCCATTTAGCAGAGAGCCTGCATGGGCCGGGTCGGCAGGAATACGGCCAGCTCAACCAGCACCCACACAGTGAGCTGCAGTTGCTACCTAGGGGGCAGGCGGTGACCGGAAGCCAGGCTGAGCACTACAGCTCCTGCTGGTTTCCAGAGTGGCAGGGAGCAGCCAAGTCTTGTTCCAGGAGTGGGAAGGAGAGTGAAGAAAAGGAACAGAGTGCTGCCTCTGCTTTGGAAGTTATAAATAAATCCATCTGGAAGTGTTTGGGGGCTGTGGGAGCCTAAGGCTGGCCCCTGCAATTCAGTCCATGTGGCACATATTTCCATTCACACCAGACCTCCCCCAGCCCCGCCCCAGTCCCAGGAGACTGTCTGATTGGCTTTGTCTGTTTTGGCCTGAGTTGGGTAGGAACCTCTTAGGCCTCAACTCTGCTTCCAGCCCCTGCCCCAATCCTTCTCTCCTCCCAGGCCAGCTCCAGCAAGATCATGTGTGAGAAAGTACTTTGAAAAGTTCACATGCTATTTGAGTGCTGCTTAATGAATGAATGAATGAATGAATTTCAATTCATCATTTAACTAGCAGTACATTCCACTCACTAGGAAGGGACCCCATGGTAGTTATGGAAGCTGATGCATTATTGACTTTTAACCTCCATCTCAGGATCATCTTTATCCTACCCAACTAAGAGACAGGGGACGAAAGCACTGCACAAGTCTTGTTCATTTTTCTTTCCCCAGCACCAAGGGCAATGCTCAGTAGAGAACAAAATAGAATCCTTACCCTCAACCGAGCTCATGGTCACAGTGTTTCTCAATGAGAGTACTACTGGCCCTTGGGGTGAGACAATTCTTTGCAGTGTGGGACACTCATGTGCATTGCAGGATGTTCAACATCATGACTTCTGGTTTACTCAGCACCCCAGAGTCATTATGACAATTAGAAATGCCTCTACGCATTTTCAAATATTTCCAGGGGCTGAGAGGACCCACCCCTAGCTGAGGGCCATCCCTGAAGAACTTGAGAGGACATGAGGGGAAGAAAGGCCATCCCCAAGGGGTGAATGTGGGGATCTTCCAAGTCCACATGGAATTGGTGGTTTATAAATAGGAAATAAAATTTGGCCTAGAAAGGTGTAAAATAATCCTTCGGTGGCTGAATTAGGCCCCAGAAGCCCATAAGGTGGCTGAGGTCCATGGTTCTCCTGGACTGGCCTAGGGCTGAGGTACAGGCACCGCAATGACTGTTTTGAACATGCTGATAAGATGGTATTTTGAGAATGTTCAAAAATAGCCACTATCTGATCCCAGATGTAGGTTTGAAGTCAACCTCAAGATATATTTGGGATAAATCCACTTTGAAGTGGAAGTTCTGGTTGAGATCAGCATTTACTAAAATCATCAAAGGAGAAGGTATTGGGGAAGAGGTGAAGAGTGAATTCAGAACCAGAGGCCAAAGCTAGAGAAATAGGCCCTGGGGACATCTCTGCCTCTTCATTTCCATTCCTAAGGTCAGCTCCCTAGTTCAGGGCTTCCACTTATGTCAGGACCATTGAAGCAGGCTCCTAACTGGCCTCTGCTTTTCTTCTGGTCTGTCTTCCAGAATTATCTTTTTAAAACATGGCTTTCTTCATGTCCTTTCTCAGCATTCACCAGGTCCAACCACCTCGGCCTTGTACCCTAACCCCCTGCAGTCTGCTGCCCAGCAAGCTGGCTCTAGATTCTTCTTTAAGACTTCATCTTCTTTAAGATGAGTTGGTACTCATCTCCTAGACCTTAACATCTGGCTACACAGAGCCCCAACCATACACTGACATTCTATCCTCAATGCCACCTCCTCCCCTGAAATACCCTTTGAACCTCTCTCCATTTTGAAATTAAATTCATGCTTCAAGGCCAAGTTCAAGTCTCCCGTCTTTTGTAAAGCTTTCTTTGACCCCTCAGAGGCAAAGAGACACTTTTGCATCTCTGTACTTCCCTCTCCGTCTCTTCATATACACCATGGGGCTTCTGTCTCTCCCACTAGACTGAGAGTTCCCTTAGGGCAGCAGCCATGTTTTGCTTTGTCATCCCATTACCCAGCCTAGTGTGAAGGGATGGGAAAGTGCGCTTCGGGATGAGCTGATAGGACAGTGCAAAGAGAAAATACGATGGTTCCCTCCAAGCCTGACCATGGGTCCAGTTGAGCCACATTTTTTTTTCCTTTATTTCAGAATAGAGAAAATTTTTTTCTGGTACTAGGGCTGCCCTACTTCACATAGGGCTGTCTTTCTCTCTTTCTCTTTTTTAAATTTATATACATGTAGTTAAGATAGTGGAGTAGAAGGATGTCCACTCATCTTCTCCTGTGAGAACTCCAAAATTGCAACTAGCTGCTGAACAACCATCAACAGGAGAATGTTGGATCTCACCATAAAAAGATACTCTGTGTCCAAGGGCAAAGGAGAAGCCTCAACAAGACAGAAGGAAGGACAAAATTGTGTTTAGAATCAAACCTCATACCCACCAGAGATGCTCAGAGGGTGCAAATAAAACCTTGTGTGCACCAGGACCCAGGGACCCCACAAGAGACTGAGACAGACCTGCTTTTGAGTGTTTGAGTGTCTCCTGCAGAGGCGCAGGTCAGAAGTGTCCTGCTGCCGGGACAGGGGTTCTGGCTGTAGCAGCAGACCTGGGAGGCATGGTGTGTGGCGTAAGTCTTCTTAGAGGAGGTTGCCATTAGCCCCACCATAGAGCTGCCAAGCAGATGCCCCACAAACTGCAGAACAATTATACCAAAGAAGTTCTCACACTGTTGCAAAACTAATAGGGCCCACAACAGATTTCCCAACCTGGGGATCAAGCAAAGGGACTGAGAACTCACAGGGAATTTGACTTTGAAGGCCAGTGGGAAATTTGATTATGGAACTTCCACAGGACTGGGGAAACAGACTCTTAGAGGGCACAAACAAAACCTTGTGTGCACCAGGAGCTGGGAGAAAGGAGCAGTGTCCCCACAAGAGACAAAGCCAGACTTGCCTGTGAGTGTCCAAGAGTCTCCAGTGGAGGTGTGGGTTGACAGTGGCCAACCACAGGATCAGGGGCACTGAATACAACAGTACTGGGAGCCACAGCATGCTGGCATAAGTCCTTTTGAAAGAGGTCACCATTACCGCCACTGCACCTGCCATAGTTTAGCCTCAGGCCAAAATACTGGGTACTGGGAGGGAACACAACTCCACCCATCAGCAGAAATTTGGATTACTGAGCATGGCCCCACCTATCAGAGCAAGACCCAGTTCCCCCTCAGTCAGTCTCTCCCGTCAGGAAGCTTCCACAAGCCTTTCATCCTTATCCATCAGAGGTCAGACAGAACAAAAACCACAATCACAGAAAACTAACCAAACTGATCACATGGATCACAGACATGTCTAACTCAGTGAAACTATGAGCTATGCCGTGTAGGGCCACCCAAGAACAATGGGTCATGGTGGAGAGTTCTGATAAAATGTGGTCCACTGGAGAAGGGAATGCCAAACCACTTCAGCATTCTTCCTTAAGAACCCATGAAAGCAAAAGATATGACACTGAAAGATGAACTCCCCAGATCAGTAGGTGCCCAGTATGCTACTGGAGAAGAGTGAAGAAATAGCTCCACAAAGAATGAAGAGGCTGAGCCAAAGCAGAAACAATGCCCAGTTGTGTATGTCTCTGGTGGTGAAAATAAAGTCTGATGCTGTAAAGAGTAATATTACATAGGAACTTGGAATGTTAGGTCCACAAATCAAGTTAAATTGGAAGTGGTCAAACAGGAGATGGCAAAAATGAACATCAACATTTTAGGAATCAGTGATCTAAAATGGACTGGAATGGGTGAATTTAATTCAGATGAACATTATATCTACTAAAGTGGGCAGGAATCCCTTAGAAGAAATGGAATAGCCATCATAGTCAACAAAAGAGTACAAAATGCAGTACTTGGGTGCAGTCTCAAAAACGACAGAATGATCTCTGTTCATTTCCAAGGCAAACCATTCAGTATCACAGTTATCCAAGTCTATGCCCCAACCACTAATGCCGAAGAAGCTGAAGTTGAGCAGTTCTGTGAAGCCCTACAAGGCTTTCTAGAACTAACACCAAAAACAGATGCCCTTTTCATCATAGGGGACTGGAATACAAAAGTAGGAACTCAAGAGATACGTGGAGTAACAGGCAAGTTTCCTCCTGGAGTACAAAATGAAGCAGGACAAAGACTAACAGAGTTTTGCCAAGAGAACGCACAGGTCATAGCAATCACCCTGTTCCATCAACATAAGAGATGACTCTACACATGGACATCACCAATACTGAAATCAGACTGATTATATTCTTTACAGCCGAAGATGGAGAGGCTCTATACAGTCAGCAAAAACAAGACCAGGACCTGACTGTGGCTCAGATCATGAACCTCTTATTGTAAAATTCAGACTTAAATTGCAGAAAGTAGGGAAAATGACTAGGCCATTCAGATATGACCTAAATCAAATCCCTTATGATTATACAGTGGAAGTGACAAATAGATTCAAGGCATTAGATCCGATAGACAGACTGCCTGGAGAATTATGGGCCGAGATTTGTAACATTGTACAGGAGGTGATGTTCAAAATCATCCCCAAGAAAAAGAAATGAAAAAAAAAAAAAGGCAAAATGATTGTCTGAGGAGGCCTTACAAATATCTGAGAAAAGAAGAGATGTGAAAGGCAAAGAGAAAAGGAAAGGTATACCCATCTGAAAGCAGAGTGTCAAAGAATAGCAAGGAGAGATAAGAAAGCCTTCTTAAATGAACAATGAAAAGAAATAGAGAAAAACAATAGAATGAGAAAGACTAGAGATCTCTTATAGAGAAGGTAATGGCAACCTACTCCAGTACTCTTGCCTGGAGAATCCCATGGACGGAGGAGCCTGATGGACTACAGTCCATGGGGTCATGAAGGGTCGGACACGACTGAGTGACTTCATGTTCACTTTTCACTTTCATGCGTTGGAGAAGGAAAGGGCAACCCACTCCAGTATTCTTGCCAGGAAAATCCCAAGGACGGAGGAGCCTGGTGGGTTGCCGTCTATAGGGTCGCACAGAGTTGGACATGACTGATGCAACTTAGCAGCAGCAGCAGCAGAGATCTCTTAAAGAAAATGAGAGACACCGATGGAACATTTCATGAAAAGATGAGCACAATAAAAGACAGAAATGGTATGGACCTAACAGAAGCTGAAAATATTAAGAAGAGGTAACAAGAATACACAGAAGAACTATACAAAAAAAGATCTTAAGGACCCAGATAACCACAATGGTGTGATCACTCACCTAGAGCCAGAGATCCTGGAGTGTGAAGTCAAGTGGGCCTTAGGAAGCATCACTACAAACAAAGCTAGTGCAGGTGATGGAATTCAAGTTGAGCTGTTTCAAATCCTAAAAGATGATGCTGTGAAAGGCCTGCAATCAAAATGCCAGCAAATATGGAAAACTCAGTAGTGGCCTCAGGACTGGAAAAATGTCAGTTTTCATTCCAATCCCAAAGAGAGACAGTGCCAAAGAATCTTCAAATTACTGCACAACTGCATTCATTTCACATGCTAGCAAAGTAATGCTCAGAGTTCTCCAAGCTAGGCTTCAACAGTATGTGAACCGAGAACTTCTAAATGTTCAAGCAGGATTTAGAAGAGACAGAGGAGCCAGAAATCAAATTGCCAATATCCGTTGGATCATAGAAAGAGCAAGAGAATTCCAGAAAAAACATCTGCTTCATTGACTATGCTAAAGCCTTGACTGTGTGGATCATAATAAACTGTGGAAAATTCTTCAAGAGATGGGAAAACCAGACTAAACTATGGAAAATTCTTCAAGAGATGGGAAAACCAGACCACCTTACCTGCCTTCTGTGAAACCTGTATGCAGATCAAGAAGCAACAGTTAGAACTGCACATGGAATAATGGACTGGTTCAAAATTAGGAAAGGAATACATCAAGGTTGTATATTGCCATCCTGCTTATGTAACTTCTATGCAGAGTGCACGATGTGAAATTGTGGGCTAGATGAAGCACAAGCTGGAATCAAGATTGCCAGAAGAACTATCAATAACCTCAGATATGCAAATGACAACACCCTTTTGGCAGAAAGTGAAGAGGAACTAAAGAGCCTCTTGATGAAGATGAAAGAGGAGAGTAAAAAATCTGGCTTAAAACTCAACATTCAAAAAACTAAGATCATGGCATCTGGTCCCATCACTTCATGGCAAATAGATGGGGAAACAATTGAAACAGTGACATACTTTATTTTCTTGGGCTCCAAAATCATTGTGGACTGTGACTGTAGCTCCAAATTAAAAGACACTTGCTCCTTGGAAGAAAAGCTATGACCAACCTAGACAGCATATTGAAAAGCAGAGACGTTCATTACTTTGCCAACGAAGGTCCATATAGTCCAAGCTATGGTTTTTCCAATAGTCATGTATGATGTGAGAGTTGTATGATAAAGAAGCCTATGTGCCGAAGAATTGATGCTTTTGAACTGTGTTGTTGGAGAAGGCTCTTGGGAGTCCCTTGGACAGCAAGGAGATCAAACCAGTCAATCCTAAAGGAAATCAGTCCTGAATATTCATTGGAGGACTGTGCTGAAGCTGAAGCTCCAATTCTTTAGCCACCTGATGCGAAGTGCTGACTCTTAGAAAAGACCCTGATACTGGGAAAGATTAAAGGCAGGAGGAGAAGGGGACAACAGAGGATGAGATGGTTGGATGGCATCACCAACTCAATGGACATGAGTTTGAGTAAACTCCAGGAGATGATGATGGACAGGGAAGCCATGGGTCGCAAAGAGTCAGACACGACTGAGCGACTGAACAACAACAAATTTTTAATTGAAGAATAATTGCTTTACAATATCGTGTTGGTTTCTGCCATATATCAACATCCGTCGGCCATAACACACTTGAGCCACTTTTAACTGCTGTCTCCATGAGCACTGTCTTTGGATGAGGGTTAGTGAAAGAAGTAAGGGAGAGAAGGAAAAAGATGGAGAGCCAAGGTGTCAGGCAGGCAGAGGGAGCTGAATGGAGAAGAGAGGAGAATCTGAAGTCATGAAAAAGGAGAGAGCCAAGGTCTGCACCAACAGCTTCCACACATAGGAATTCAAATAATCTAAAATGAAATAAGAAAAGATTTGGGATTCTAGAAATGAAAGCAGCTGCCTAGGCAGGTCAGTTGAATGTATAGTGAATTAATGGGCATTAGTGCCCTTCAGTGCCAAGCTGAGTATAGAACCCGTCCTGCTGTGATCAAATGCCAGCTGTCCAGGATGCCTGTTTAACAAAGAGCAAAAAAAAAAAAAAAAACAAAGCAGTGGCATGAAAGAACCAGAGAATTCCTCAGATAGCTCTTCCTAAGGGCATCAGGGCCCACTGGAACTCCATAGTTGCCCCCTACCACTGGCCCTGCTCTTGCCAAAGATAAGTGGACAAGAGAAAAAGAAAACATGTAATGAAGAGCTAGTATCCCAGAGGCCACACTGGATACATTTTATGCACACAAGCTCTTTTGATCCTTAATGTAACTCTGTGCGTTAGGTATCATCTATATTTTACAGATTAGAACTTTGAGATCCTGGGAGGGTTAAGAATCTTACCCAAGGGTACATAACTTCAAAGTCCTGAATCTGAGATTCCAATGCAGGTCATCCCCTCCACGACTGGCAGCAGTTTTCTCTCTGTCTTGCTGACTTTGGCTGTGGGGCTGATATCTGGATTGATTCTTTGAACATAAACAAAATACCATCAATTTTCCCTGGCTCTGGAATGAATCTTCAGAATCATGTGCTGTTTTCCAGCTTCCAGCTGGGTGTCTTTACCGGGTGTTCATGAATATGAAGCAATAGGCCTTATCCTGAACATCAACAGCATGCATTCAAAACTACCAGGCTGCTTTTCTTCCCAGAAGACACTTCAAGCTGGGAACTTTTAGCCTATGGAGCTGAGTTTTTATTTTCTCTTCCTGCCAGTGATCTGCCAGGAATCTGGTTGATAGCTGCTAGGCAAACTTTAAAATCCTTATCCCTTTACTTGTTTAGTTTCCTCAGTCCCTACCCTGATATTAAGTCAATGTTACACATACTTTCCTAATAAAATGTTGATGATGAAGCAAGGTTTAACAAGTGTTTCAAGCTTTAAAACATCATGGTAACTTTGAGATATTGCCCTCACTGTTCTGACTATCCCTGGGACCCATCCCTATCACTCAATGGTTGATGGATGCCATCTGTCTGCTGCCAACCTGTGAGTGATGGTGGGCAGAGGACAGGAGGTAAGAACAGGACAGGTTTGACAGTGTTTCCCAAAATTTTGATGTGATATGGTTAGGCCAACTCACAGAGGAGCCAGTGGAGGTAAAGAGGTTGGACCCAAATCAGGGGCCAAAATGGCATGCAGTGCAAACCCTATGGAGTTGTGGCTTTAAGGTGGGGTAGGTTGGCTGGAAAGTCTGTGATGATAGTTTTATGGAATTGTTCTGCAGTCAGGTACATTCTGGGAACCTTTGGGGCTGGGCCTTTGGTCTAGAGTTGTGTGTCCTGTGTAGTAAGGGATTAGGATTATTGTGCTGTATGCAGGGCCTTCTGAAATCTCATGGAATAACAGATTTTCAGTAATATGCAGTGACAAGCAGGCGACAAGTCTCTGATCTTGGATTTGGGCTTTCACTCTGGTCATTTTAATGAACAGGATTCTTCTGCATTACCTTCAAACTCTACCTGGAATCCAATCACTTTTTTACCATCTTGTTGCCTCCATCTAGTCCAAGCCATCATCCTCTCTTGCCTGTCGCTGGTCTCCTTAGTGATGCCATTAAAACATAGTCTGTGTCAGTCTTTTGCCCAACAAACATCTTCTAATTGTTCCCCATCTCACTCATATTAAAAGCCAAAGACTTTAGAATAGCCTTCAAGGCCTTCAGAATCTGCCCCTCCCTTACCTCCCTGACATTATCTACTCCAAATCCCTCCATCATCCCCTTCATCCCAGCCACACTAGTCTCCTGATCATTCTTTATGCTTTCCAGGCACATTAATGTATTGTGCTTGCTTTTCCTCATGCATGGAATGCTTTTCCCAGCGCATCAGTCAGGATGCTGGGAGAGAGTGGTTATGGGAACTGTGGAAAGTTGCTGTCTAAAGAAGGCCACCTGAGAGGAGCTGGGGTCTTTGGTGGAGGGATGCAGCCAACCCGTGATGAACCCGAACACCAAGAGCTGATGAAAAATCTCATTTTCTCTTTCCTTCTGATCTCCTTGCAGGTGCCTCCCATTGGTCAAACCTAACCCGAAGCCAGAGAGCGAGGGAACCTGTCAATGCAGTCCATACAGGTCAGCCTACCAGGGCACAAAGCTGGGTGGGGAGGGGTGGACAAAATCTGAAGGGGAAAATTAAAAATGTCTACAACCTCTGGATATCTTTGTAGCTGTCTCCCTCACTTCCTCCAGCTCTCCACTGAAATGTTACCTTCTCAGTAAAGACTTTTCTGGCCACCATTTCTTGAAATTTCAATCCCCAGCACTCAACACCTTATGTTTCTTTCATGCTATTGATACACTTTTGTATAGCACTTAATACCACCTAACATTGCCTATCATCTGCTCCCCCACTAGAATGGGAGCCTCATAAAGGCAGGGACTTTGTTTGATTCACTGCTAT
Organism: Madoqua kirkii; assembly: GCA_006408675.1. Lineage (NCBI taxonomy): Eukaryota > Metazoa > Chordata > Mammalia > Artiodactyla > Bovidae > Madoqua > Madoqua kirkii. Next base: position 6,130 of record SJYC01079616.1, on the reverse strand, counting down.
TATCACTGCCTAGAGTAGTATACAGTAGGTGCTCAGTGAATATCTGGTCAATGAATGAATGCACTCTCAGGAACCACCCGAGGGTGAGTCTGCTCTCAGCCAGGCACAGCAGGGGTAGTTGTCCAATTGCTATTCATGCCTGCTGCTCTCAGTTTCCTTCAAAGAGTCTTGACTGCTGCCACATTTTCAAGTCAGAGGGTGGGGAGTCTTTGGTGCCCTCAGCATTGAAACTTGCATGACAGCTTTTCAACTAGAATCTTATGGAAACGGCTATTTCACTGATTAGCATGGCTGAGCTTTGTGTGTTTTTAAGTCATCAGCAGCAGTGGGTAAGTTCACAGTCATGGGGACATTGGCCCTTCCAGGTGGTACTTCCATACATCAGTGGTAGTGCTAATGGGCCTGATTCCAAGTAAAGTGGACCCAGGAGGCACTTCCTTGAGGCTCAAGGGCAGGGGGATATGAGCTGGGCCCTCTGGCCATGCTGGTGGTGAAATATGGGTAGGTCAGATCAGGACAAACAAAACAGGTTTGAGTTCCTAGTACACTGTTGCTGTGTCCAGGATAATGTTTTTACTATACAAGTGGCATATGAAGATATTTTTATTGTAGAAAAAGTGAAACAATCTAGCTACAGTTAAAACTTTCTTCATTTCCCAGCTCTGCTCCTCAGAGGTAACAACCACTGTTATCAAGGAAGAGTACTCTCTTCCAAGTCTTTTTCTATGTATACATAGTTTGGTTGTGTGTGGGTAGTTAAAAATAAATAGTATTACACTGATCTTTAACTTGCTTTATTTCACTTAACAATGTATCTTGGAAACCTAACCATGTCAGGACACATGGATCTAATTCATTTATTTAATCAATTAAACTTTTTATTTTGATGTAATTGAAGATTCACATGTAGCTTAGAAATAACAGAGAGATCTCATATACCTGTCACCCAGTTTTCCTCAGTGGCAACCTCTTGCAAAACTATAGTACAATATCACCCACAGGATAGTAACATTGATACAGTCAAGATACAGAAAATTTTCATCACCACACAAGGACCCTTCAACTTGCCCTTTCATAGCTACCCCCAATTTTTGTCCCACCCTTCACCTCCTCCTTAACCCCTGGCAACCATCAATCTACTCTCCATTTCTAAACTTAAGTCTTATCAATAATGGTATGTAAATAAAATCATCCAGAATGTAACCTTTAGGAATTGTTTGGTTTTTCAGTCAATATAATTATTTGGAGATTTATCCAGGTTGTTGTATGTATTGATATCCTGGTTCTTTTCATTGCTGGGTAGTTTTCCATGGCTTGGATGTAGAGAAACAGTTTATCCACTTGCCTGTTGAAGGACATGTGGATTATTTCCAGTTTGGGGCTATTACAAATGAAGCTGCTGTGAACAATCATGTAACAGGATTTTATGTGAACAGAAGTTTTCATTTCTCTGGGATAAATGTCCAAGGGTGCAATTGCTGGGTCATATGGTTCAACAGTTGCAAGTTTAGCTTTTAAAGAAACTTGCCAAACTGTTTTATAGAACAGCCATACTAATTTACATTCCCATCAGCAATATATGAATGATCCAGTTTCTTGGCATATTCTCAAACATTTGGTATGGTCATTTTTTAAAAAAGTGAGTCATTCTGATAGATATGTAGTGGTATCTTATGGTGGTTTTAATTTTCATATCCCTAATGGCAAGTGATAGAACATCTTTTCATGTGCTTATTTGCCATCCATATATCCTTTCCAATGAATTATCTGTTCGTGTCATGGTTTGATTGTCATATACAAAATCTAGCCTATATGCCTAACTCTAGATTCCAAATGTTTTCTTTTCTCTAAACATTTTATAGTTTTACATTTTTTCATTTAAGTTCATGATGCATTTTCCAGATTTATTGAGATATAATTGGCATATAATATGGTGTAAGTTTAAGGTGTACAACATGATGATTTGATGCACATACATATATATATATTTCAAAGTAATTACCAAAATAAGGTTAGTTTGGTTTGAAGGGGGGTTGTTTGTCTTTATTTTTTTATTTCGGCCTCACGGGGTCTTTGTTGTGACACAAGGGCTTCTCATTGTGGTGCACGACTTCTCCAGTTGTGGCGCATAGGCTTCTCTTATTGGGGAGCGTGGGCTCTAGAACACACGGGCTCAGCAGCTGTGGTATGTGGGCTTGCGTAGCTGCAGTGCAAGGGCTCTTCACTCGTAGTACGAGGACATAGTTGACCTGTGCATTTGGGATCTTAGTTCCCCAACCAGGGATGGAGCCCACATCCCCTGCATTGAAAGGCATAGTCTTAACCACTTGACCAGCAGGTAATTCCCAACGTTAGTTTGTGATGCATTTTAAGTTGATTTTTTTTTTGAATTTTGATGGGAATTGCACCAAACCTGTATATAAATATGGGGAGAATTGACATCTTTACTGGTGAAGGAAATGGAAGCCCACTCCAGTATTCTTGCCTAGAAATCTTCATTGACAGAGGAGCCTGGTGGGCTGTAGTCCATGGGGTCGCAAAGAGTCAAAGACGACAGCACCTGAGCACACATGCATGACGTCCATTACTATGCTGAGGCTTCTAATTCATGAACACAGTGTATTTCCCAATTTATTTAGGTCTCCTTTGAATTCTTTCATCATCATTTTGTAGTTTTGAGTGTACAAGTACAACAAAACTAAGTTTTGTTATATTTTACACTTAAGTATTTTATTTTGACAAATTGTACATGTTATTGTATTTTTAAATTTTGGCATCCACTCGTTCATTGCTGGTATATAGAAATATTATTTATTTCCATGTGCTTATCTTGTATCCTGCAACCTTGCCAAACTTAACTTATTAGTTCTAGGAATTGTTTTGTGGTTTCTTGGAATTTTCTTCCTACACTATCAGGTTGTCTCCAAATAGGGACAGTTTTATAGTTTTATTTCTTCCTCTTCAATCTGTACGCGTTTCATTTCCTCTTCTTGCCTGATTATACTGGCGAGAACTTCAGCATTGTGTGGAATTAGAGTGGTGAGGGCAGACATTCTTGCCTTGTTCACAATCTGAGGAGAAAAGCATTCAGTCTTTCACCATTAAGTTTAGTGTTAGCTGTGTTTTGTGGCTGCTCTTTTTCAAGTTGAGAAAATTCTTATTTCTGAGGCTGTTGTTTTTTCTTTTGTATTATAATTGGTGTTGGATTTTTGTGAAGTGTTTTTTCTGCATTGATTTACATAATCATGTGATTGTTCTTCTTTAGTTTATTAATATTGTATATTGCATTGATTTATTTTCAGATATTGAAACCATCTTGCATCTCTGGAATAGCCTTCACTTGATAACAGTGTATAATTCTTATTACTGAATACTATTTACTAATGTTGTGTTTAGGAGTTTTACTTCTATTTTCATGAGAGATGTTCGTCTGTAGTTTTTATTTTTGTTGTGTGACTGTCATCTGGTTTTGGTATCAAGATAATATAAGCTTCATAAAATTATTTGGGAAGTGTTTTCTCCTCTTCTGTTTTCTGGAAGAGATTGTATAGAATTGGTGTTAATTCTTTAAACATTTGGTAGAATTCTCCAGTGCAACCATAGGACCTGGGTATTTCTCTTCTGAACTTAGTTTTCTTAATAATAGTGATCAGTTCCATTCAGTCACTCAGTCGTATCCGACTCTTTGCAATTCCATGAATCGCAGCACACCAGGCCTCCCTGTCCCTCACCAACTCCCAGAGTTCACTCAAACTCACGTCCATCAAGTCAGTGATGCCATCCAGCCATCTCATCCTCTGTTGTCCCCTTCTCCTCCTGCCCCCAATCCCTCCCAGCATCAGGGTCTTTTCCAATGAGTCAGCTCTTCGCATGAGGTGGCGAAAGTACTGGAGTTTCAGCTTCAGCATCATTCCTTCCAAAGAAATCCCAGGGCTGATCTCTTGTAGTCCAAAGGACTCTCAAGAATCTTCTCCAACACCACAGTTCAAAAGCATCAATTCTTTGGTGCTCAGCTTTCTTCACAGTCCAACTCTCACATCCATACATGACCACAGGAAAAACCATAGCCTTGACTAGACGGACCTTAGTTGGCAAAGTAATGTCTCTGCTTTTGAATATGCTATCTAGGTTGGTCATAACTTTTCTTCCAAGGAGTAAGCATCTTTTAATTTCATGGCTGCAATCACCATCTGCAGTGATTTTGGAGCCCCCCAAAATAAACTCTGACACTGTTTCTACTGTTTCTCCATCTATTTCCCATGAAATGATGGGACCAGGTACCGTGATCTTCGTTTTCTGAATGTTGAGCTTTAAGCCAACTTTTTCGCTCTCCACTTTTACTTTCATCAAGAGGCTTTTTAGTTCCTCTTCACTTTCTGCCTTAAGGGTGGTGTCATCTGCATATCTGAGGTTATTGATATTTCTCTGGGCAATCTTGATTCCAGCTTGTGCTTCTTCCAGCCCAGAGTTTCTCATGATGTACACTGCATATAAGGTAAATAAGCAGGGTGACACTATACAGCCTTGACGTACCCCTTTTCCTATTTAGAACCAGCCTGTTGTTCCACGTCCAGTTCTAACTGTTGCTTCTTGACCTGCGTATAGGTTTCTCAAGAGGCAGGTCAGGTGGTCTGGTATTCCCATCTCTCTCAGAATTTTCCACAGTTTATTGTGATCCACACAGTCAAAGGCTTTGGCGTAGTCAATAAAGCAGAACTAGATGTTTTTCTGAAACTTTCTTGCTTTTCAACGATCCAGCGGATGTTGGCAATTTGATCTCTGGTTCCTCTGCCTTTTATAAAACCAGTTTGAACATCTGGAAGTTCACAGTTTACATACTGCTGAAGCCTGGCTTGGAGAATTTTGAGCATTACTTTACTAGCATAATAATAGTGATAGGGCTATTCAAATCATCTATTTCCTATTGAGTGCATTTGGGGCATTTGTGTTTTTTAAGGAATTGGTAAGTTTCATCAAAATTGTGAAAGTGTGTAGAGTTGTCCTTAGTATTTATTCCTTTTGATGCCAAAGTGATTGATATTCATTTTGTTCCCGAAATTAACAACATGCATTTTCTCTCCCCCCCGGCCTTGTCTTACTGGAGTTCCTCAGTTTTACTGATCTTTGTTTCACTGATTTATCTAATTGTTTTCCTGTTTTCAGCTTTATTGATTTCTGCTCTTAGTTTAATTTCCTTTCTTCTGGGTTTATCTGGCTCTTTTTTTTTTTCTAGTTTCTTGAGGTAGGAACATAGATTATTGTTTTGAGGCTTTTTCTCTTTTCTATAAATTTCCCTTTAAACACTGCTTTAATTGCATACCACAAATTTTCCTATGTTGTATTTTCATTCTGTTTAATGTATTTTTAAAATTCCTCTTGAGATTTCATCTTTGACCTATAGATTATTTAGAAGTGTGCTGTTTGGTTTCCAAGTGTTTAAATATTTTCCTGTTATCTTTCTGTTATTATTGATTTATAGTTTGATTCCATTGTGGTCACAGAATACATTTCATTTTACCTCAATTGTTTTTTAATTGGTTAAGGCTTGTTTTATGGTGCAGGATATGGTTAACATAGCTTCTTCCATGGGCACTTGAAAAAAAATGTCTAGTCTTCTTTGTTGGATGGAGTGTTCTATAAATGTTAAATTAGACACCATTTGTTGAGGGCATTGTTGAGTTTTTCTGTATCCTTCTGTCTAGTAGGTCCATCCCAGCTCCTCACTCAGCTTTCTTTGACATCACCCCAGTAGGGAGGTTACACCTGATCACAGTTTAGGAAGGGTGAAAGTCTGTGTTTTTAACCCTTTCTTTGCAGGTGGGTTTGAGAATGGGCCACATTTTTTTCGTGTGATGTTTGACTGGAACAGAGGAATTATTGTCTAAGATCTTCTGTGTGGCTAGTCTACCTCCTTTTCTGGTCCTTTGGTTAGAGAGACAGCCTTGACTTGTTTTTTTGTCTGTTCCCATTGGTGTTTCCATGTTGCAAGCTTTCTGAGCTCTAACTCTGGGATAAATGAGACAAAACAAATCCAGGGAACTTTCCACCTCTCTCTGGTGTCCCTTCTTTCTCCACCTTTCAGAGTCCTTTTGTATTTGTTTTATTTATAATGCTCAGGAGTTTCAGTTGT
>SJYC01079610.1:0-10534 GCA_006408675.1 Madoqua kirkii | reverse complement strand
GGACAGGGAGGCTTGGTGTGCTGCGATTCATGTGATCGCAGAGTCGGACACGACTGAGCTACTGAACTGTACTGAACTGATCACTTATATGTAGAATCTAAAAAGAAGAAACAAATGAACTTAATGCCAAACAGAATAGCTGGGATTAATTGACAGATGGACATTGACATATTTACACTACTATATATAAAATGGATAGCTAATAATGACCTACTATAAAGCACAGGGATCATTACTTACTCAGTACTCTGTAATGGCCCTTATGGGAAAAAAAAATCTAAAAAAGAGAGGATATATATATATGTATAACTGACTAAATTTGCTATAGTCGTGAAAGTAGCAAAGCATAGCAAACAACTATATGGCAATGGAATTTTGTTTTTATTGGCTTATTCCATTTTATTTTGCAGAATTACTTAATTACTGTTTTTCTAACATTTTGAAAATAACTTCTTGCACACAGAATAGTATGACACATATTTTTAAATATGTTCAAAGATATCTTATGATTAGAAGAGAAAGTGTAATAGAATTGTGTTCTCGCTCTCTCATTTTATTTTACTTTCAAACAGGCAAAATTCCTTCCTTATCTGAACAAGTAGAACTTTTGAGTCTGCCTTGCAGGCCTACCTGCATTTTTCCATCTTGCTTCTAGTTGAAAAAAAGTACAAACCATTTTGAAGACAAGGGCCACTGTCTTCAGTCTCCTAAGGCTTACGTATTCCTAGTGACTTTCCAAGTCACTTGGGCATGAATGGAAAGAAGTAATGCAGAATCAGAGTGTCAGGCAGGGAAATGGGTATGCCAAGTCAGATAGACCTGGAAACCTGTGACCAGGTTGCAGCTGGGCTCAGATGGTAAGAGAAAGAGGAGACAGAGGTGCTCTGTGGAGCGGGTCTTGGGATCAGGCCCTCTAGTTGAGCTGTGGTTTTTGACCTTGATCCTGAGGCTCTAGAGGATTTTGCTCAAGCTGGTCTGATTTGTGCTGCCTCTCCAAATAAAATAAACTCACAATTTACTAATAAAATTTAAAATAAAAGAGTCAAGCTAATGTTATATGTTTAATAATAATATAAGAACATAATATGACCAATATTTTTCTTAAAATAATACTAGAGTCTGTTCAATCCTCTGTATATACAGGGAAGTATAGAAAGCCAAATAGTACACTTAAACCACAATATAAAGAAAAAATTCAGCAAATTTACAGAAAAAATGATATAATACCCTCAACAATTTAATTTCTAGTAAAAAATGGAAAACATAGAAGATAAATGTATGGATTAAAAGAATGTTAAAAAAAATATTAACCAAACATAATGTGTGGAACATCTTTGGATTTTGAGGCAACATAATTATAAAATTATACATTTATGAGACAGCTGAGAATTTGCCCACTGACTGAATATTTGAAATAATTATTGTTATATTATAAACTTATTTTATGGTATTTTAATTTGGTTTAATATACATATTTAGGTTTTTAGACATATATACTAAATTTTGTGTGGATAAAATGTCTAAAGTTGGCTTCAAAGTAATCTAGGAGTAACAAAGGAAGCCATGGTTATGATTTGATAGTCCTTGATGTTGGGTGAAATTAGATGGAAGCTCATTATACTGTCTTTCTTTGTTGTATGTTAGAAATCTCCATGTTAAAAAACACAAAATAATAAAAGTAATCATTAGAATATAAAAAATATATCAGAAGAGTTATAAAATTACTGGGACAAATATAAGGAAAAGAACAGTATTAAGAAGTGGTGAAATTTGGCAAACCTTTTAATATCAATAAATCTCAGTTTTACATCTATAAATGAAATAAATTATCTAAAGAATCTGTAGGCAAAGGGGACACTTAAAGTGTGTCAGTTCCCTTCCTAAAAAATTTAAATGAAAATCCTGTTTGTCTGTATGTCTGCATTTTTGTCTCCTGAAGTTAAGGCAATAAGACTATACATTAGATGCTATACTGATTTTATAAAAATATGAAAATGAGCATATAGAAATAAGAAATGAACATCAAAAAATAACAATGTGAAAATCAGCACCATTCTGGAAATCAGATGGAAATACTTTAAACCCTCTGTTATACTCCTCCTTGCTGTGAAAACTACTCACTATTCATCATAGTAGCTAAGTACTATGCCTCTCCCACAATTTATAGTTTATTTAAAACTCATTTTAGGTGCCTCTCCATATCATAAGAGTGGAAATTATTTGGCTTTTGATAAACCATACAGGGATAAAGAGGAAAATATAATGGGGAAGTGATATAGGTAATATAGAAATGAAAAGGGGATTGATATAGATTCAATGGTTGATATGAAAGGACAATGAGGTAATCAACAAAATGAAAGTGAAGTTGCTCAGTCATGCCCAACCTTTAGCGACCCCATGGACTGCAGCCCACCAGGCTCCCCATCCGTGGGACTTTCCAGGCAAGAGCATTGGAGTGGGATGCCATTGCCTTCTCTACTTGTAATGACTATTAAATTTGTTATATTTTACTACTTCAGTTAGTTGAATAAAAAACTGGTTCCTAGTTGACAACACAGATTCTGACGTGGTAATGAGCTGATTTAAAAAGTTAAAAGTACAGATCTCAAATGGAGGTAGCAAACTAAAGATTTGCTTTTTTTGACAAGCTCCAGTTAAGAGGTTAGAGTTTTACAGGTGAACCAAGTAAGTATAGATCAACACTTAGAAAATAAACTTTAACCTATTAAAAATTAAAGATTTCTTTAACATGTAATCACTAATCAAAAAAGGTTAACAATTTCTAAATAATTTTCCTTGCGGAACCAAGGGTGGGCTGGCTGTTGCAGTCCACATAGTCTGTGCCATCTCATTCAATTGTCAGACTGCCTCTAAATTTCCACTGAAGATTTTAATAAATGATAAAACCTACCTTAAAATTAACTTAAAAGAACTAAAGTATGGCAAGACAATATGCTGTAGAACTGATAATTCATGAAACCATCAGTCTTTACCAACAGTCTGAAGTTACTTACATGCTGCCAGAGACAGAGCCTGCAATCTGCAGGACTCCAATGCCAAGCCTCAAACCTCTGCTGTCATCAGAAGAATTGATATTTTGACATCACCATAATATACACAGAAACACTGGTCTTAAATGCAAACCAATATTATTTATTTTCTGTTATACCAAATATATGTCTAACACTACCTTTATTAAAGATGTTTAAGGCCAGTGAGGTTGGAAATATAAGTGATATCAACAAGATAATAAACCTGACCCAGTTATCTCACTGAGTAATCACTACCTCTCAGGTATGCAATATTTTTATACTCACCCACAGTTATAAACAGCAACTGGAATTTTCCTCAGAGGGGAAAACCTGGACCCAAGAGACTGCAAAATAGTCTTGCTTCTTTTTAAAGTGTTAATTTCTATAACAAAATGTAACTGAAAAAGTATTTAGAAACAAAGAAAGTGAATAAATACATATGAGATATTGGATATCTCATATGGATATGTGTTAGAAATTTAGCAACTGTGTGTCTCTCACTCACACACACACAATTCAAAGCCTATCCTGTGAAATGGATTAAAATTCACCTCTATACTATAATTGCCCCTTCATAGATCACAGCCTTGTCATGGGGAAGGGGCTTGAATAATTCAGTGAAGTGATGAGCCATGTCGTGCAGGGACATTTAATAGAGAAGGGTCATAGTAAATAGTTTTAACAAAATGTGGTTCATAAGAGGAGTGGATTGGAAGGACTGATGCTGAAGCTGCAGCTTCAATACTTTGGCCACCTGATACAAAGAACTGACTCACTGGAAAAGAGCCTGATGCTGGAAAGATTGAAGGCAAAGAAGGGGATGCCAGAGGATAAGATGGTTGGATGACATCACCAACTTGATGGATATGAGTTTGAACAAGCTCCAGGAGTTGGTGATGCACAGGGAAGCCTGGAATGCTGCCACCCATGGAATCACAAAGAGTTGGACATGACTGAGCTACAGAACTCAACTGAGGAGGAGGGAATGGCAACCCACTCTAGTTCTTGACAGGAGAACCATGAAATTGAAAAGTGAAAGTGAAGTTGCTCAGTTGTGTCTGACTTTTTGCTACCCCTTCATGGACTGTAGCCTACCAGGTTCCTTTGTCCATGGTATTCTCCAGACGAGAATACTGTAATGGGTTACCGTTTCCTTCTCCAGGGGATCTTCCTGACCCAGGGACTGAACCTGTCTCCCACATTGCAGGCAGAAGCTTTAACCTCTGAGCCACAAGGGAAGATGAGAGAACCAAGAATGGTATGAAAAGGAAAAAAGATATGACATCAGAAGGTGAGCCCTCCAGATCAGAAGGTTTGCAATATGTTACTGGAAAGATGCTGAGTGCAATTACTAAGAGCTCCCAAAAGATGAAGCAGCTGGGCTAAAGCAGAAATGATACTCAGTTGTGGCTGTGTCTGGTGGTGAAAGAAAAGTCTAATGCTGTAAAGAGCAATACTCCATAGGTACCTGGAATGTTAGATTCATGAATAAAGTTGACTGCAGTCAAGAAAGAGATGGCAAGATTGAACATCAACATCTTAAGAATCAGTGAACTAAAATGGACAGGAATGGGCAAGTTTAATTCAGGTCACCGTTGTATCTACTACTGTGGGCAAGAATCCCTTAGAAGAAACAGAGTATCCCTCATAGTCAACATAAGAGTCTGAAATGCAGTACTTAGGTACAACCTCCAAAACAAGAGAATGATCTTGGTTCGTTTCTGAGGTAAACCATTCAACATCACAGGAATCTAAGTCTATACCCCAACCACTGAAGTTGAACAAGCTGAAATTAACTGATTTTATGAAGACCTACAACACCTTCTAGAACTAACACTGAAAAAGTTGTTCTTTTCATCATAGGGGATTGAAATGCAAAAATAAGAAGTCAAGCGATACCTAGAATAACAGGTAAGTTTGACCTTGGAGTACAAAATGAAGCAGGGAAAAGGCAAACAGTTTTGTGAAGAGAATATACTGGTTATAAAAAAACATCATTTTCCAACAACCTGAGAGATGACTACACATGGACATCACCAGATGGTTATTACTGAAATCAGATTATGTTCTTTGAAGCTAAAGATGGAAATATGTAGTCAGGAGAAACAAGACCTAGAGCTGACTGTGGCTCAGACCATGAACTTTTTGAAAAATTCAAGCATAAACTGAGAAAAGTAGGGAAAACCATGAGGCCATTCAGGTATGACCTAAATTAAATACTTTATGATTATACAGTGGAGGTGACAAATAGATTCAAGGTATTAGATCTGGTGGACAGAGTGCTTGAAGAAATATGAAAAGAATTCCACAACATTGTACAGACGGCAGTGAACAAAATCATCCCCAAGAAAAAGAAAGAAAGTAAAGTGGTTTTCTGAGGAGGTTTTACAAATAACTACAGAAAGAAGAGAAGTAAAAGGCAAGGGAGAAAAGAAATGATATATCCGACTGAATGCAGATTTCAAGAAAAAACCAAGGAGGCAAAAGAAGGTCTTTTTAAATGAACAATGCAAAGAAATGGCAGAAAATGATAGTATGGGAAAAGCTAGAGATCTCTTCAAGAAAATTAGAGATATCAAGGGTACATTACATGGAGGGATGGGCAAAATAACTGATAGAAACAATAAAGTTTTAAGGGAAGCAGAATAGATTAAGAAGTTACAAGAATACACAGAAAAGCTATACATAAAAGGTCTTAATGACCCAGATAACCATGATGATGTAGTCACTCAATTAGAGCCAGATATCCTGGAGTGTGAAGTCAAATGGGCCTTAAGAAGCATTACTGTGAACAAATCTGGTTTCTACATCTGGATTTAGAAAAGGCAGAGGAAGCCACAATCAAATTAACAACAATTTTCGGATTATGGAGAAAGCAAAGGAATCCAAAAAAAATATCAACTTCTGCTTCATTGAGTGTGATAAAGTCTTTATGTGGATCACAACAAACCATGGGAAATTCTTAAAGGAATGGGAGTATCAGATCACCTTACCTGTCTCTTGAGAAACCTGTTTGTGAGTCAAGAAACACTAGTTAGAACCAGACATGGAACAATGGACTGGTTCAAAATTGGGAAAGGATTACATCAAGACTTTATTTACTCTATATGCGGACTACATCATAAAATATACCAGGCTGGATGAATCACAAGGTGGGATCAAGATTGCAGGAGAAATATCAACAACCTTATATGTGCAAATGATACCAGTCTAAAGCAAATAGTGAAGAGGAACTAAAGCACCTCTTGATGAGGGTAAAAGAGGAGAGTGCAAAAGCTCTCTTAAAATACAGCATTCATAAACTAAGATCATGGGATCCATTCCCATCACTTCGTGGCAAATAGATGAGGAAAAAGTGAAAGCAGTGACAGATTTTATTTTCTTGGGCTCCAAAATCACTGCAGATGGTGACTGCAGTGACTAAATTAAAAGACATTTGCTCTTTGGAAGGAAAGCCGTGACAAACCTAGTCAGCATACTAAAATGCAGAGACATCACTTTTCTGACAAAGGTCCATATAGTCAAAGCTATGGTTTTTCCAGTAGTCATGTGTGGATGTGAAAGTTGGACCATAAAGAATTCAGAGCACTGAAGAAATGATGCTTTCAAACTGCGGTGCTAAAGACTCTTGAGAGTCCCTTGTGAGTCCCAATCAATCTTCAAGGTAATTAACCCTCAGTATTCATTGAAAGTACTAATGCTGAAGCTGAAGCTCCAATGCTTTGGCTATCTGATTTGAAGAGCCAACTCACTGGAAAAGACCCTGACGCTAGAAAGATTGAAGGCAAAAGCAGAAGGGTACAGCAGAGGATGAGGTAGTTAGATATCATCACCAACTCAATGGACATGAATTCCAGGAGGACAGAGGTACCTGGCATGCTGCAGTCCACGGGGTTGCAAAGAATCATACATGACTTAGTGACTGAACAGCAACAAATTCTATAATTGTCAAATAAAATAATTTAAACCCAAAACTTGTTTCCTAAATCCTTGTTTCTGTAAATAATATAAGCCTTCACCTATATTTTTAGCATTAGTTTAGGTTTCTGTAAAACCTAAGATTAACTGCTAATGTGTATCAAACAACCATTTTATAGCCAAATACCAACATGAGTGAGAGATACAATAGCATATTCACAGTAGCAGAGCATCCATGAATCACTCATGCACCTGAACAGGTCACTGTGGAAATGGCCTTTAATATGGTTACACTGTATACTCATAATGCACAAGGGTGATAGGTAGTGTACAGTAAAAACTATGAACTTTTGCTGATTGACATTTTAAAAATATAATAAGATTATTAATGTGACATTTCAAAACCAGAAATGGTTATCATAAAAAGCAAATTTTCAGATGGGCAGATTGGTAAAGCAAAAAGTATTTATGCCAATTAGAATGTAGAGAAAGTGGCTGTATATATCACATGAATTTGCTTCAAATGATGGTAAAGAATCTATTAGTAGCCATATTTTCAGACTCCATCATTTTCTCTTTTTATTCTGAAGACAAACTTCAATTTGAACTGCTATTTATAACTGTATATAAAGAAGCGTAAGAATATTGCATATCTAAATGGTAGTAACCACCTAGTGAGTTTACTGAGTCAGGTTTGTTGTCTTGTTAGTATCACTTACATTTATAGATAATAGTTTAGAAGTTTGGTCTGCATATAAAAATTAGGTCAGATAGCTCATTAGCAGTGTATCAGATGGATTAGGATATATGGAACTTTCTGTAATGCCTGATAGCTACCATGGATTTCTAACTCCTTTGTCAAGGAAGAATTATAGATCTTCAGCCAGAAAATATCCACAGGAGAACTATAAAATCTCAATTTATAAGGTCTTCACCTTGTATTTAGAGGTGTTGTGACATCATAATGCTAGGAACTATTGTATTTATGTTTTCTGTAAAGGGATCATTTACTGTAAGATTATTATACTGACTGAAGTACAGTAGTAAAATTGAGGCAATCAGGGATCCCCTTTTCAGTCAGTCAGTTCAGTCACTCAGTTGTGTCCGACTCTGCGACTCCATGGACTGCAGCACACCAGCCCTCCCTGTCCATCATCAACTCCCGGAGTTTACTCAGACTCCTGTCCACTGAGTTGGTGATGCTATCCAGCCATCTTATCTTCTGTTGTCCCCTTCTCCTCTCACTTTCAATCTTTCCCCACATCAGGGTCTCTTCAAATGAATCAGTTCTTTTCATCAGGTGGTCAAAGTATTGGAGTTTCAGCTTCAACATGAGTCCTTCCAATGAATATTCAGGACTGATTTTCTTTAGGTAGACAGGTTGGATACCCTTGAAGCCCAAGGGATTCTCAAGAGTCTTCTGCCACACCACAGTTCAAGAGCACCAATTCTGTGATAATGTCATGTTTACAGCAAAGGAACTCAGCCATGCATAAATACGTATCCATTCCCCCCTAGACTCCCTGTGGATTTTAACTTCTTAAATTATATTACATAAAGGCTTTTATTAAAGTATGTACTGATTTTGTCCTTCTTTCTTTGGTCACACTGGCAAAGTCTTTCTCTGTTTTACACTTAATATTCCTAGGATTATCAGTCTGTATATGCTCTTATACTTTTGATAGGCAGATTGTCTTCTTTATTATTTTTTTCATTAGCTTAAAACAATTATTTTTTTATTGAGAAACTTTAAAAAATTAGCCCTTTGAGGACAAAAATAGCTTCTTAGACATTCATGGATAAGTAGTTCATATGTATTATGTGATCTTGCTGTTTTTTTTTTCTCTCTCTCTTTTTGTACTTTATTTTACTTTACAGTACAGTATTGAGTTTGGCATACATTGACATGAATCTGCCATGGATGTACATGAGCTCCCAAACATGAACCCCCCCCTCCCACCTCCCACCCCACATCTTCCCTCTGGATCATCCTTGTGCTCCAGCCCCAAGCATCCTGCATCCTGCATCGAACATAGACTGGCAATTTGTTTCTTACATGATATTATACATATTTCCATGCCATTCTCCCAAATCATCCCACCCTCTCCCTCTCCCTCAGAGTCCAAAAGTCTGCTCTACACCTCTGTGTCTCTTTTGTTGACTTGCATACAGGGTCATCATTACCATCTTTCTAAATTCCATATATATGTGTTAGTATACTGTATTGGTGTTTTTCTTTCTGGCTTACTTCACTCTGTATAATCGGCTCCAGTTTCATCCATCTCATTAGAATCAATTCAAATGCATTCTTTTTAACAGCTGAGTAATACTCCATTGTGTATATGTACCATAGCTTTCTTATCCATTTGTCTGCTGATGGACTTCTAGGTTGTTTCCATGTCCTATCTATTATAAACAGTGCTGCAATGAACATTGGTGTACATGTGTCTCTTTCTGTTCTGGTTTCTTCGGTATGTATGCCCAGCAGTGGGATTGCTGGGTCATAAGGCAGTTCTCCTTTGCTGTAAACATGACATTATCACAACATTGTTAATAGGCTATATGCCAATATAAAAATAAAAGGTTTAAAAGAGAATAATGGAATCCTCAAAGATGGGTATACTTTACATTCTAAGTTTTAGATTAACTAAAACTGAGTTTAAAGACACTATAAACATTTTACAGACAGGACCTATGTTTTGGCTTCCTCGGATGAATACTGATCAAGTCACTGGCTCCCTGAAGAATGTCAAATAAACTCTCAAGTGATTTGCATGTACAGTGGGTGTTTCTTAACAGAAATGCTGCTCCCCACTGAGTGAGGTAACCCACAAAATCAGGACCTTGTCTATTACTCAGGGCCAAACAATACTTGACCCAATGTGGAAAGGAAGCCCAAGGAATCATGTGGAAGGTCCTAGACTTCTTATTTCTAAGCCTGTGGGTGTACTTGTCTGGGGTTTCTGAGACCTGTAACTATCCTGAGTTGACTTTAACAATCCAAATCTCTCTTAATTCACCAAATAATTGATGAAAATATTAGATTTTTTTTCTCTCTCCTTCCTCCATTGAACGTAAAATTTCTCAAAAAAAAAAATCTGTTGGTTGAATCAACGCATTTTGCCTTGTTGATGAGATCAAATTATTGGCCTTTTATCAGTATTTTAAATTAATGAGCTTAATAGGTATATTTTAGGATACATTCAAACTGTTTTTACAAATAAACCACTCATATATTTAAAGAATCCTTAATATGTTTACATATCTGTCAAGTATCAAGACTCAATAAATGGATTTTTTTGATTCAAAAAAAACAAAAGCACCAATTCTTTAGCACTCAGCTTTCTTTTTAGTCCAGCTCTCACATCCATTCATGACTACTGTGAAAACCATAACCTTGATTAGATGGACCTTTGTTGGCAATGTAATTAATGTCTCTGCTTTTTAATATGCCATAAAGCTTTTCTTCCAAGGAGCAAGCATCTTTTAATTTCATGGCTGCATTCACCATCTGCAGTGATTTTGGAGCCAAATAATAATAATAAAGTCTGTCACTGTTTCCACTGTTTCCCCATCTATTTCCC
>SJYC01079607.1:0-15978 GCA_006408675.1 Madoqua kirkii | reverse complement strand
TTTCTGAATGTTGAGCTTTAAGCCAACTTTTTCAGTCTCGTCTTTCACTTTCATCAAGAAGCTTTTTAGTACATAGATGCAAAGAATTTCAAGACAGTATCAGAAATTTAATTCAATGCATAAAAAGGATTATACCAAACTGGATTTATTCTAGGTATGTGAGCTGAATCAGTGCTCAAAAGTAAGGTAATAAATCTATCACATCAACAAAATAAAAGGGTCAAAGATATGATTGCATCAAACAGTGCAGAAAACAGAATTTTAAATACATTTTAACAACTTTGAAGCTTAATTCATGAAAGAAATACTGCTAAGTTGGACTTTTAAGAAAAATCTTATGATTAAAAACTGTGACAAAACTAGAAACAAAGGGGAACTTACTCAACTTGATAAACAGCATCTTCAAAAACCCTGCACTTAGCCTACTTCATGATGAAGAGCAGGACAATCCCCTTTCCCCTAAGACTGAGACCAAAGTCAGGATATCTCTATTCATCACTCCTTTCCAACCTCGTACAGGCAGTCCTGGCTAGGGAAACAATGCTATAAAGTAGAATAAAATGTATGCAGATTGAGAAGGAAGAAACAGCTGTTTTTATTCCTGGATGACATGATTGTCTATATGGAGAATCTTAAAGAATAGGCAAAGAGCTCCTGGAACTAATAAGTGATAGGAGTGAGCCCATGGGATCTAATAGCTTTTCTATATTCAAGCAATAAACAACTGCAATTTGAAATGTGAAAACACAGCACTATTTACAATAGTACTACAAAAAAGAGAAATATTTTGATATAAATCTTATAAAATACATAGAGGATCTAAAAACAGAACATCACAAAATACTGGTAGAAGAAGTCAAAGAAAATATAAAGAAAAAGATATCCTGTGTTCATTTGTGCGTGGAAAGTCTCTTCTGTCATGCCCAACTCTTTGCGATCCTATGGACTATACCTGCTAGGCTCCATGTTCACATGGTTTTCTAGGCAAGAGTACTGGTCTGGTTTGTCATGCTCTTCTCCAGAGGATCTTCCTGACACAAGGATCCATTCCACATTCAAGAAAATATAAAGAAAAAGATATCCTGTGTTCATTTGTGCGTGGAAAGTCTCTTCTGTCATGCCCAACTCTTTGCGATCCTATGGACTATACCTGCTAGGCTCCATGTTCACATGGTTTTCTAGGCAAGAGTACTGGTCTGGTTTGTCATGCTCTTCTCCAGAGGATCTTCCTGACACAAGGATCCATTCCACATCTCTCAAGTTTCCTGCATTGGCAGATGGATTCTTCACCACTACCGCCACCTGGGGAAGCTCTCCATGTTCATAGGTAGACACTGTTGTCAAGATAGCAATGCTTTCCAAATTGATCTATAAATTCAATTCAATTCCAGCCAATATCCTACCAAACTGCTTTTTATTTAAAACGGATTTGGCAGCTTAATTTTTTTTATTTTTATGGAAATATAGTTGATTTTCGGTATTCTATTAGTTTCAATTGTACAGCATAGTGATTCAGTATTTTTACAGATTATACTCATTAAAAGCTATTACAAAAGAATGGCTCTGCTTTTCTCTGCTGTACAATATATCCTTGTGGCTAAGCTACTTTATACAGAGTACCTTGTTTCTCTTATTCATATTCTCCTAATGAGCCCCTTCCCCTTTCCCTTTCATATGGGTAATGTCTAGTTTGTTTCCTCTATCTGTGAGCCTCTTTTTGTTTTGCTATATTAATTTCTATGTTTTATTTTTAGCATTCGTATATAAGTAATAACATACAGTATTTGTCTGACATTTCAGTAAGCATAATAATCCCTATGTCCACCTACATTGTTGCAAATGACAGAATTTCATTCTTGCTAATAGTTGAATAATATTCCATTATATATATGTATATATATATATATATGTATATATATCAGGGTTTTTTTTATCCATTCATCTACTGATAGGCACTTAGGTTACTTCCATATCTTGGCTATAGTAAATAATACTCTTATGAATATTGAGGTTCATGTATCTTTTTCAATTAGCACTTTTATTTTTGCCAGATGTATGTCCCCAAAGGAATTGCTGGATTTAACAGTTATATCATTTACAAGTATTTCCTCTCATTCTTTAGGTTATTTTTGTTTTGTCTATGGTTTCCTTTGCTATGTGAAAGCTTTTATTTTTTCATTTGGTCCTTGACTGGACTACTTTAAAGATGGATTCTATTAACGTGTAAAAAGAGCTAATACCTCTCCCTCTCAAATCATTCCAAAAAACTGAAGAAGATGTGGTCTTTAAATGCTAGTTTTTAATCTAATTGATTGATAGCACTCTTCAGGTTAATTTTCTTCTTACTAATTTTCTTTCCCCTAAATCTATCACTTATGGGAAGAAGAAATTTTAATTCTCCAACAGTAACAATGTCAGACTTTATTTTGGGGGGCTCCAAAATCACTGCAGATCGTAATTGTCTATGGTTTCCTTTGCTATGTGAAAGCTTTTATTTTTTCATTTGGTCCTTGACTGGACTACTTTAAAGATGGATTCTATTAACGTGTAAAAAGAGCTAATACCTCTCCCTCTCAAATCATTCCAAAAAACTGAAGAAGATGTGGTCTTTAAATGCTAGTTTTTAATCTAATTGATTGATAGCACTCTTCAGGTTAATTTTCTTCTTACTAATTTTCTTTCCCCTAAATCTATCACTTATGGGAAGAAGAAATTTTAATTCTCCAACAGTAACAATGTCAGACTTTATTTTGGGGGGCTCCAAAATCACTGCAGATCGTAATTGCAGCCATGAAATTAAAAGACGCTTACTCCTTGGAAGAAAAGTTATCATCAACCTAGATAGCATATTCAAAAGCAGAAACATTACTTTGACAACAAAGGTCCATCTAGTGAAGGCTATGGTTTTTCCAATGATCATGTATGGATGTGAGAGTTGGACTGTGAAGAAGGTTGAGCACCAAAGAATTGATGCTTTTGAACTGTGGTGTTGGAGAAGACTCTTGAGAGTCTAGTTGGACTGCAAGGAGATCCAACCAGTCCATTCTGAAGGAGATCAACCCTGGGATTACTTTGGAAAGAATGATGCTAAAGCTGAAACTCCAGTACTTTGGCCACCTCATGCGAAGAGTTGACTCATTAGAGAAAACTTTGATGCTGGGAGGGATTGGAGGCAGGAGGAGAAGGGGACGACAGAGGATGTGAGAAGGGTGGATGGCATCACTGAGTCAATGGATGTGAGTCTGAGTGAACTCCAGGAGTTGGTGATAGACAGGGAGGTCTGGCGTGCAAAGAGTTGGACATGACTGAGTGACTGAATTGAACTGATAATCCAAATGCCTCCCTGAAGTTCTACCAGTTTCTTGTAGTGTATTTTGGTGCTCTCATATTAGATTCATGCAGCCTGAGAACTATTAAGTCTTAAAGAATTGATTCCTTTATTATTACCCTTTTATAATACTGATAATTTCCGTGCTTTGAAGTTCATTGCTTCAACTTTCTTTTGATTAGTGTTAGCATTGCATATCTTTTTTCATTTTTTTTTACTTTAACCTAGTGACTGTGAATTAAAGTGAATTTCTTATAGACCATGTACTTGGTTTTTTGGTTTTTGTTTGTTTGTTTGTTTTTTAAATTCACTGACAGTCTTCTCTCCTTATTTGGTGTACTGACATTCAGTTCAGTTCAGTTCAGTCGCTCAGTCATGTCCAACTCTTTGTGACCCCATGAATCGCAGCATGCCAGGCCTCCCTGTTCATCACCAACTCCTGGGATCAGATTCATGTCCATCAAATTAGTGATGCCATCCAGCCATCTCATCCTCTGTCATCCTGCCTCCAATCCCTCCCAGCATCAGGGTCTTCTCCAATGAGTCAACTCTTCACATGAGGTGGCCAAAGTACTGAAGTTTCAGCTTTAGCATCAGTCCTTCCAAAGAACACCAGGGCTTTAGGATGGACTGGCTGGATCTCCTTGCAGTCCACAGGACTCTCAAGATTCTTCTCCAACATCACAGTTCAAAAGCATCAATTCTTTGGTGCTCAGCTTTCTTACAGTCCAAATCTCACATCCATACACAACCACTGGAAAAATCATAGCCTTTACTAGACGGACCTTTGTTGGCAAAGTAATATCTCTGCTTTTTAATATGCTATCTATGTTGGTCATAACTTTTCTCCCAAGGAGTAAGTGTCTTTTAATTTCATGGCTGCAGTCACCATCTGCAGTGATTTTGGAGCCCAGAAAAATGAAGTCTGACACTGTTTACACTCTTTCTCCATTCATTTGCCATGAAGTGTTGGGACCAGATGCCATGATCTTTGTTTTCTGAATGTTGAGCTTTAAGTCAACTTTTTCACTCTCCTCTTTCACTTTCATCAGAGGCTTTTTAGTTCAGTTTGACTTTCTACCATAAGGGTGGTGTCATCTGCATATCTGAGGTTATTGGTATTTCACCAGGCAATCTTGATTCCAGCTTGTGCTTCTTCCAGCCCAGCGTTTCTCATTATGTACTCTGCATATAGGTTAAACAAACAGAGTAACAATATACAGCCTTACTTACATTTAAAACGTTTTGGTATAAAACCTTATGTTTATATCTACTTCTTGTGATTATTCTTTGTTGCTTTTATTTTCCTCTTTTCCTGCCTTTTAGGACAATTTGTAATTTTTTGTTAAAAGCAGATTTGATGCATTGCTAATAGGAACCAAAATGAAAGACCTTGATTATGAGAGCTTGTGTTGACCGGACTGCAAGTTGGGCTGTGTTTAGAGTTTCCTGTAGCTGTACCTGTCACAAGTTTCAAATTCCTCTAGGGTCCTTGTTTTAATTTCTGCTTTTGTCTCTTTACTTCCCTAGAAACTTCTCCTTAAATAATGTATTTTCTTGCAGCTCTTGTAATCAGTAATCTACTCTTATTATACTAAGACACTTTAAATTTGGTGATAAATTGTGAGGGAGAGGAGTACTGTATAAACTGCATGCCAAGTCGCTTCAAGTCGTGTCCAACTCTTTGCCTTCTCATGCACTGTAGCCTGCAGGTTCCTCTTTCCATGGTATTCTCCAGGCAATGATACTGGGATGAGTTGCCATTTCCTCTTCCAGGAAATCTTCCCCACCCAGGGATCGAACCTGCGTCTCTTACATCTCCAGCATTGGCGGTTGGGTTCTTTACCACTAGCACCATCTAGGAAGGCCCCTGTAATCTTTGATTAAATATTATTCTTTACTGAGCTGGTTTCACTAGGCAGTGACCCTCCCAGGTGTTTCTTAACTTCTCCTCTCCCCTTTAGGGAGACAGCAAGGATAAAAGGGTTGAATAAGGGCTTCCCTGGTGGCTCAGATTGCAAAGGACCCACCTGTAATGTGGGAGACCTGGGTTCAGTCCCTGAGTTAGGAAGATTCACTGGCGGAGGGAGTGGCAATCTACTCCAGTATTCTTACCTGGAATCCCCAAGGACAGAGGAGTCTGAAGGGCTACAGTCCCTGGGGTCACAAAGAGGCAGACATGACTGAGCAACTCAGCACAGCAGGGTTGGATAAACTTTTTTTCTCCCTAGGTGAGATAAGACTATGGTAAAAATATTTTTCCTGGAGAGTAGTTGTGGGGAGAGCAAATTAGCCAATATGGAGCGTTCAGGCTCTCTCACCCCACGTTTTGTAAATACTGACTACGTAACAGCTGAGATCATTTGTAGCACTGCACAGCGGCATCACGAGGCACCTGCTTGGTCACAAGTTACCTTGTGCTGTAGGGATATAGGGGTGCTACCTAGAAAGTGGCGGCATTAACTGCTGAATCACAGCTGTGTCCATTGGGTCAGCTACAAAAGGAGCGAATATAGGGACTCTACTACTAAGGCTGCTGCATCGGCCGAGAGAGAGGCTATGCTATGGCTGCCTTGCCAACCAGGAGAGAATAAATGTGTCTGCAGTTCCTACAGCTCCTCCAGTCTCCTTCCAGTCTCTTAGATCATGCCTTGCCTATCTTGGTTTCAACGAACAGTGCAAACAGGGTGAACAGCAATACAACTGGCATCAAGAACAGGATTGGTGAGACAGTAGCTCTCTGTAATGGAAGACACTCAGGGTATGTTTCAAAATGGTATTTCTCTCTCCCTCTTCTAGAGCCGTAGGAGGCCTTTTCTTGGGTCCTCACTTTGAGAGCTTTAAGATGCTTTTCCTTAAGGTGAAGTAGGTGAATCGTGGAGGGGTTCCTTTAAAACTGCAGCTCCAAGGAGCTTCTCTCACACTAGTCTGTACTCATCCTCTAGCGGTTTGTCAAGATTACCGGTTAAGTGTTCCCACCAGGTACGGCTTCTGCTCCCAGTAGCTGTGGTCTCAGCTGTGAGTTTCTGCGTTCTCCTGTCTCCCTAGATTTTGGTGTGGTGGTTTGCTTTGTGACCTCAATTCTCTGATGGCTCCAAGAAAAGTTACCTTTCAATTTGTTATGTATATTTTTTCCTTTGTTGTGAGATTGGGAGTAGCAACTTGCAAATTCTTTATACGGCAAAGCTGAACACAGACGTCCCCATGTAGTTCTTAATCTTTCATTGCCTAGCACCATGAATTGTCTTCCTTGTGCCCACCATGGGGTCTCAGTACTTACTGATCCAAACAGGGACTTCTGATTACTATAGCAGAGGAAATGGCGGTGCTTAGCCAGATCATTGCATGGTAACTCAGTTTCTCCTCATGAACATGTCATAGGGACAAGGAACTGGTTTCATTTTTGATGCATCAGGTTTAGCTGACCTTTGTCAAAAATAGTCACATTGATCAACATTTCATTCTACGCTATGAAGTCCTATGTGAGGATGATCAAAGAGGAAAAATCACCTCAACTCTTCTTGGCATTAAAATATGAGTTTCTTTATAGTTTCTAGAAAATATTTGGATCATAATAGGTGAGATTCATCTCCTAGTTTGAGAAAAACAAGTTTATTCTATTGTTACAAATTTATGAAAGAGGAACTATATGAGTTCCTTTCTTGGAAATATTGATATTTAAGTAAATTCCACTACATTCTTCAGTTGCTGGGTCTGAAAACATTACCAAGGAAATAATATTAAGGCTTTTGTTGTCTAAGCAGAAAATTTGAAAAATTTCCTTGTTAAAAGTGAATATTCTATAAAATGTATATTTATGATCTCAGTATAACTCAACTTCAGGTGATGTATTTATTTTAAAAATTATGGCATGTATAATTTCATATAAGAAATGAGTCACCAGTCTAGGTTCGATGCAGGATACAGGATGCTTGGGGCTGGTGCACTGGGATGACCCAGAGAGATGGTACTGGAAGGGAGATGGAAGGGGGGTTCAGGATTGGGAACACGTGTACACCCGTGGCAGATTTATGTTGATGTATGGCAAAACCAACACAGTATTATAAAGTAAAATAAAGTAAAATATTTTAAAAATTATTAAACATAAGTTTTGACATCCAAGTAGTTAATTCTTACTTTAGGAAATAATAACATTATTATAATTAGAGATAACAATTAGGAAAATGTACAAATTTCAGGCAGAAAGTGAGAATAAAGGGAAAAACCAGGATTAGGGAGAGGTTAAGAGAGAGGTGTTTTGGGAAATTGTGGATGATAGAGAAAACTAGGAGAAATCCAAACATGGAAGCTCTGTCTCAAATATACAGTTATGTTGAGAAGGTAACCTGAACACAGGTGACACGTGGAGGCTGGCAAATCCCCAGCAGAGGTTAATGCCAGGCTATGGCTTAGACCCAGGGAACAAGAACAAACCAAAGGAGGTCCCTCGGGCTTGCCAGACCAGCGGGACTGTTGACACAAGTACAAGGGGCCAGAGAGGAGACTCCACAAGTTAACCCCTGTTTGCTTTCGACAGATCATTTTCTCTCCTTTTCCTGAATGTGACCAGACAGCTTGAAGAGGCTGCTTAACTTCCTCAATTGCCCAATTCACTGTGAAAACTCAAGAATTTGGTGTCAAGCCATACAAGATTAAAAAAAAAAAAAGGAAATATAAAACGAATTTAAGGGTCGTGGTGCGGTCTGATGAGTTTCAACATGAGTTATTGTAAATCACAGAGAGGCAAAGTAATTACAGACTCCAGATGATGCTTGTTCAACCAAAGACAGCACTGACTATTGCTGAAATGTTTATAGATCATCCCAGAACAGTGCATTCTGGGATAAACTTCTAAACCCTTTTTTCTGCTTGCAGCCTCAGTTTGCTTTATGAAACATGTGATGCATTTTTAACAATCCATCCTTGTGGTCCTCTGCCCAAACCATGCAGACTCATCTCTGTACAATGCACCCTGACCACGTCATCCTCACCTGAAACTCTCCCATGACTTCCCCTCCGCTTGTAAGAAGGGCTGGAATTCTTTATGTACCCACCACGCTTTATGTGGTGTGATCCTAACCATCTCCTTAGTCTTATCTCTGACTTACTCTTCATTAGAAAAGCAGCACCCAACAGAACTCTCTGCAAAGATGGTCATTTCAATACCTATATCTTTGGTATCCAACACAGAAGTCATCTGTTACACTTGACCAATTAAATTTAATAACAAGCACATGTGAAAATCAGTTTCTCAGTTACATTAGACACGTTTAAGGTTCTCGACAACCATGTGTAGCTAACGGCTGCTGAGATGGACAGTCAGATACAGAACTTTTCCATCAAATACAGAACTTTTCCATCAAGGCATGAGGTCCTTTAGGGCAGTACTGATCAGCACAGACTAGTCTCACTTTCAGTCAGTTCAGTTCAGTCACTCAGTCATGTCTGACTTTGTGATCCCATAGACTGCAGCACGCTAGGCTTCCCTGTCCATCACCAACTCCTAGAGCTTACTTAAACTCATGTCCATTGAGTTGGTGATGCCATCCAACAATGTCGTCTTATGTCGTCCCCTTCTCCTCCTGCCTTCAGTCTTTCCCAGCATCAGGGTCTTTTGCAAAGTGTCAGATCTTCACATCAGGTGGCCAAACTACTGAAGTTTCAGCTTCAGCATCAGTCCTTCCAATGAATATTCAGGACTGATTTCTTTCAGGATTGACTGGTTTGATCTTCTTAATGTCCAAGGCACTCTCAAGAGTCTTCCCCAATATCATAGTTCAGAAGCATCAATTTTGGGGCGCGTAGGATTTTTTATGGTCCAACTCACATCCATCTATGCCGTGGATACTGAAAAAGCCATAGCAAACGTCCATAGCCATATGGACCTTTGTCAGCAAAGTAGTATCTCTGCTTTTTAATATGGTGTCTCTGTTTGTCATAGATTTTCTTCCAAGGAGCAAGCATCTTTTAATTTCATGGCTGCAGTCACTACCTGCAGTGATTTTGGAGTCCAAGAAAATAAAATTTGTCACTGTTTCCATTGTTTTAATGCCATGAAGTGATGGGGCTAGATACCATGATTTTTGTTTTTTGAATGCTGAGTTTTAAGCCAGCTTTTTTGCTCTTTTTCAACTTCACCAGGAGGCTCTTTAGTTCCTCTTCACTTTCTGCCATAAGGGTGGTGTCATCTGAATATCTGAGATTATTGCTATTTCTTTTAGCAATCTTGATTCCAGCTTGTGCTTCATCTAGCCTGGCACTTCACATGATGTACTCTGCATATTAATTAAATAAGCAGGGTGACAATATACATAAAACTGTGGGAAAAGAGATAGGAATACCAGACCACCTTACCACCCTCACTTTAGGCTTCTAAATATTTTCTCAGTTGAAAGTCTTTCCAGATGTCCCTTCTATCCTCATCTCTCTCCTGTAATGTCTTATAATGTCTTACTTTTTTCCTTATTTCATTTGGAAGAAGTCTTAAAACACAACCTAGGTTATATTCTTGTGTATTACCTCATTCATAGAGCTGCTGATCATTGTATGAGTGATTTAATGATTTTTTTCTCACTAGGGTGTAATCTTTATTATGAAAAACATTATATTTGTGTTCCCATTTCTGGCAGCAAAAATGACCTTAATGGGTGCTCATTAAAATTTATTTAGAAAAGAAAAATTAATAAATGAGTAAAGGAAAGATATAGGACTGAAATTTTATCCATTAAGAAAATGCTTAAGTATGTGAGTGAAGGAAATAAACTAGTTTTGGTAGAAAGGGTGTTTGTGTGTGTGTATGTGTGCTTAGTCATGTGCAACTCTTTGCGACCCCATGGACTATTGCCCACCAGGCTTCTCTGCCTATGGGTTTCCCAGGCAAGAATACTGGAGTGGGTAGCCTTTTCCTACTCCAGGGGATCTTCCCAACCCAGGGATCAAGCCCATGTCTTCTGTGTCTTTTACATGTCAGGTAGATTCTTTCACACTGAGCCACCAGGAAAGCCCTTCTTTTAACATTAGACAAATTGCCTTTGAGGTGATGGTGGGCTAGGGCCATTTGTTCACTGGAAATATGGACCTGAGACTGGAAATGGAAATGGAGCTGGAGATGTGAGAACTCAGAGTTGAAGCCTTGGCAGCCAGTAAGATCTTTAAAATAGTGTATGCAGAGATACAGGATAAAATTGTGCCACCCCTGCATGAGCAGAGAGACAAGAGGGCTTCCTTTGTGGGCCAGGGGTTAAAGTCTGCCTTCCAGTGCAGGGGACACCTGTTCAGTCCCTACTGAGCCCTCACTCTAGAGCCCGCAAGCCCCAACTACTGAAGCCTGTGACCTAGAGATTATGCTCTGCAACAACTGCAGTAAGAAGCCTGCACACCGCAATCAGAGGGGAGCCCCCACTTGCTACAACTAGAGAAAAGCCTAAGCATGGCAAGGAAGACCCAATGCAAGCAAAAATAGACATAAATTATTATTTTTTTAAGGGAGAAGAGAAATCATTGGTAAAACCTGTGAGACTGAAAGAGCTCCAAAACTGTCTAATGCCATGAAAGCTCAGGAAGATGGGCAATGGAAGCCAGGGATGTCGTGCAATAAGACCCTCCATCTGGAAAGGCTCTTCATTCAGTATCCTGCTACTGAGTCAGTTACTTAGGGTTAGTCAACATGTAGGGAGAAAAGGTGCCAAAGTTGCCTGTAAGTTAAGGCGGCATTTGAGCAAAAGATCCTGGAGCACAGGCTGGTTGACTGTCATTCTACCCATGAAGGGAGGAACAGGTGGGTCTCCTAGGGTTAGGGATCCAGAGACTGAAGAGGCTGAAGAATGAGCAGGCATAGACTCTGAGAGTGTGATCCACACGTGTTCCAGATCACGACCCTCAGGAAGCAAACTGTGGACTCTGATATTTATGTGCAGCAAGAGCTTGTTACGAAGCATTCTTGGCATTAAAGGGAGAGAAAAGGGGAAAGAAACTTGGTGGTGGTTTAGTTTCCAGTCATGTCTGACTCTTGCAAGACCATGGACTGTAGCCTGCCAAGCTCCTTTGTCCATGAGATTCTTCAGGCAAGTATACTGGAGTGGGTTGCCATTTGTTTCTTTAGGGGATCTTCTCGACCCAGGAATTGAACCTGTGTCTCCTGTACTGAAGGCAGATGATTTACCGACTGAGCTATGAGGGAAGCCCAAAAGGTCTGGACAGAATGCAAAGTTGAACAGTGATGAAAGGAATCATAGCAGAGGTTTCACCCGATCTCCACAAGGAGCTCAAAACTAATAAGGCCCTGCAGGAATGTCACTAGTGGAAGCCAGGAGACCAGGCTTTTGAATGCCTACTTTGGACAGTTATCAGGCATGGGATCTCCTGAGGAGATGGTGTGATCTTGGGTGAGGCAGATTCCTTATGTTGAAGGCAATTCCAAGAAAGAGATGCAGATGTGAGCCACCAGGAGCCAGTCCCCCCAGCATATGGGGAAAGTGTGTGTCAGCACAAAAATGAGACCTAGGGGGACACTGTGGTACTCACTCCTGTCCACTCCTGCTGCTGCTTGAATCTACTTGTTTCAAAGTGTGCTTATCCCACGTGGGATAACCAAATATCCCATTTGGGATAACCGGCATCCTGGCTAGTCTACATTTGTGAGGCATCTTACAAAAGCAAAGTTAGTGAAAAGCTGGAACAGTGGATCCAGAGACGATAACTGACCCTCATCATCTCCTTCTGCTAAGCAGTTCACACCATTCTTTGTGAGCACCTGGGCCTGTGTAGCAGCTAATCTGGCCAGATGACCCAGACCACTAACCCTTAAAATCCTGGTCTCTTGATCACCACACCTTTCTCAGGCTTTGGCTAATGACCTTGCCAACTTTCCATTAAATGGACGTGAGAGTACCAAAAGACATTCCACATCATCTGAGGGTCACACGTGTCATGGAATTCCCTGACCACCATCGTGTAGCTTCCTGCTTATGACCAGAGTCAATGACGCTTGCAGCATAGACTCCTTTTCTTTGCTGGTTTCTTGGCACAGAGGTGGAACTGACTGAGAGGCATCCATAGCTTAAAGATAAATGGGAATGTTTCTCTGTCCGTGAGGGAAAATATTCTGTCTCTGTGAATCTCTGGACTGGCAGAGCCCAGGTGTATGGGGTCAAGAAGCACAAACTCTCCATGAAGCCACTTGAAGTGATGGCAAGGGCGGGGGTGGGCACTTCAACCTCTTGCTGTTTGAACTCATATTTTGATTGCAGGAGATACCATACAATATTATTTTCATTGACTTTAGAGTGCTATTGCATTTTGGAATATTGCACCTCATTTTCTATGGTATTAATTTCATATGGAAACCTATTCTTTCAGGGCAATAGGACCAGTAGATTCCAAGATCATGTGCCCATTCCTTTTGTTTTAAAGTCGATCTCTTAGTCTTATTGGTTATATGGGGGATTCTCTGTTAGTGGTTTAGAAACTCTGTAAGCTCTAAGTTGGTATACTTGCTGAACTTTGGTGAGCAAGAAAGGCAAATGCATAACCAGAGTGTGTGCTGATTCCATCCAGATGAGTTGCTGCCCATTCCAGGATGCGAAGACTTCAGTGCAATCAACTTGTGTCCCAGTGGTGGCTGGTTGGTGTTCTCTAAAGCTGGTGCTACACTGGGGCTTACCTCTGCTTACCTCTGCTTCTGGTAGATTGGCTATTTGACATCAGGAGGCCAGATCAGAGCTGCTGAGTTGGAAAAAAATATACATTTGGATCCATGTATACATACTATCTCAATCTCATGATTACTCCATTCATGAGCCTATTGTACCAGCCTTGGGATCATCACTGACATGATCATCAATGACACAGGATGGCAGGCATCAACTGTCTCGATCATGCTGTCTACTTAGCTGTTTAGTACTCTTACCTGATGGATTCTCTCTGTTAGGCATGAATACGAGACAAAACATCTTTATACTTTGTGCCACCTCCACAGGTCAATTTACAGGTCTCTTATCCAGATCTCATTGTCTACTTCCAGATCTCATTGTCTCATTCCAGACCCCTGGCCAAAACACTAAGTCATTCATCTGCCCATGAAACTCTCTATATTTTTGTAGCAGTTGTTATTGTTTAGTTGCTAAGTAGTGGAGATCCAACCAGTCCATTCTGAAGGAGATCAACTTTGGGATTTCTTTGGAAGGAATGATGCTAAAGCTGAAACTCCAGTATTTTGGCCACCTCATGAGAAGAGTTGACTCATTGGAAAACACTCTGATGCTGGGAAGGATTGGGGGCAGGAGGAGAAGGGGACAACTGAGGATGAGATGGCTGGATGGCATCACGGACTTGATGGACGTGAGTCTGAGTGAACTCCAAGAGATGGTAATGAACAGGGAGGCCTGGCGTGCTGCGATTCATGGGGTCACAAAGAGTCGGATATGACTGAGCGACTGAACTGAACTGAACTGAATATCCAACTCTAGGTGACCCCATGCACTGCAGTGCACCAGACTTTGCTGTCCTTTACTATCTCATGGAGTTTGCTTAAATTCATGTCTATTGAGCCAATGATGCCATCCAACCATCTCATCCCCTGTCACCCCTTTTTCCTCCTGCCCTCAATCTATCCCAGCATCTGGGCCTTTTCCAATGAGTTGACTGTTTTCATCAGGTGGCCAAATTATTGAAGCTGCAGCTTTAGCATCTGAGTTCATTCTGCTGTTTTTTTTTTTAATTTAAATGTATTTATTTTAATTGGAAGATAATTACTTTATAATATCCAAGCACTGTATTTCAGGCTGTTTTGTTGACTTTAAGGGTTACTCCATTTCTTCTAAGGGATTCTTGACCACAGCAGTACTAGATATAATGATCATCTGAATTAAATCTGCTCATTTATGTCCATTTTAGTTCACCGATTAAGATGTTAATGTTCACTCTTGACATCTCCTGCTTGATCATGTCCAAATCTGCCTTGATTCATGGACCTAACATCCCAAATTCCTCTGCAGTATTGTTTACAGCACCAGATGTTACTTTTAGCACCAAAAGCATCCACAACTTAGCATCATTTCCACTTTGTTGCAGCCTCTTTATTCTTTCTGGAGCTATTTTTTGCTCTTCCACAGTAGCATATTGGACATGTTCTGACCTGGAGGGCTTATCTTCTGGTGTAATACTTTTTGATTTTTCATACTGCTCATGGGATTCTCAAGGCAAGAATGCTGACGTAGCTTGCCATTCCCTACTCCAGTGGACCGCACTGTGTCAGAACTCTCCACTATGACCCAACCAACTTGGACAGATCTACACAACATGCATAGTTTCTTTGAGTTACACAAGCCCCTTCATCATAAGAGTGTGATTCATGGAGGAATTATATATTCTTACCTTGAGCGAATCTTTTTCCATATAGAGTAGAAGACTAATGTACTGCCCAAATCTCTGACTGTTAAAAGGTTTTCATTTAATGCTATCTTTCAGGGTCATGCTTGAGACCTACAGGGATGCAAAGATGACTTACATTTGAGCCATGTTCAGCCTTTTTTTTTCCTTAGTCAGCTGGACATAAAGGCCTTCTCATGTAGCTATGGTCATGAGCTGGTAAAAGGGATATAGAGCCATCTGCTCATATCTGTGTCCTCAGGCCAGGTTATACCTAATAACAGAGCATTTACACCTTATTTGTATTACTTCTGGACCTTCTGACCTAATGACACAATGGGGCTTCTATAATCCAGCTCACAATAAGGAGTTTGGGCTGCATGCTTTCTTGGTATCCCATGATTAATACGTTCCATTACTACCAGGGCCCTGGGCCATGTCAAGTGTTTTTGTTGCTGTTGTTTATTTTCAAATACTGTATAACTTGCTGCTTCAGATAGTGTGGCCTTGGTCAAGCCCAAGAGATTCACATTGTGATTCTCCTGTTGGAGTGTGAGATATGGCATCCTTTCCCTGAAGATACCCTATCTTTCATTAGATACTCTAATACTAGCATCTGCAGGGTTGCATGGAACAAGTTGATCGAATAATGAATTATAACATGGACTTAATTAACAGACTTCCCCTGCTCTAAACTCCTCTAAAAACATTTTGTGTCATCCAGTGTTTGAGAGTATTGGGAACAGTATTCCCAAGTGTGTAGCCAAGCTGTCTCCAAGATCTAAAGAGACTCATCAGCTGTGAGAGATGAAAGATGCAATAAATTTCCCTTTATGTGGACTGGGATGATTCTTGCTTTATCTCCACCGCTAGACCTAAAACTTCACCAATGAGTCAAGCCCCTGAATCTTTGTAGGGTTTAATTTATTCTCTTAGGAGAGTTTAATGTTTTACAGTGGGTTTTTATGTATTTGTGTTTCCTTGCTCATTCAGTTTGATTAACATGATGTCACCAATGTAGTGGAGAGATGTGATGTTCTATGGCTTGGCTTCACAGACTGGGTCTTTGAATTCTATCATGAGAGAGATTAATGGGGTCAACATAACCCTGTCATGTGGTGTAAGTGGATATTCTTGTCCATTGTGGGGTTTTTCTTTTATTTTTTATTGGTTGATTTACAATCTTGTGTTAGTTTCAGATGTACAGCAAAGAAATATATGTATATATCTGAATGATATGTATATATCATAAAATGATATATATGTACAATATTATATCTGAT
>SJYC01079606.1:0-26946 GCA_006408675.1 Madoqua kirkii | reverse complement strand
ATTACAAAAAAAAAAAATGTATACTTCTGCTTTATTTACTACACGGAAACCTTTTGCTATCTGGATCACAGCAAGTTGTGGAACATTCTAAAAGAGATGAGAATACCATATCACCTCTTGAGAAACCTGTGCACAGGTCAAGAAGCAACAGTTAGAACTGGACATGAAACAAAGGATTGGTTCAAAACTGGGAAAGAACTGCATCATGGCTATATATTGTCACCCTGCTTATTTAACTCTGTCTCTTATACACATCTCCAGAATATACATAAGGATACATATATATACATAACTATATTATTATTTAGATTCTTTACCATTTTAGGTTATTATAAGATATTGAGCATAGTTCTCTGTGCTATACAGCAGGGACTTATTGTTTATCTATTGTATACACAGTAGTGTATATATGTTAATACTAAAGTCCTAATTTATCATTCCCCCTTTTCACTTTTGGTAACCATAAATTTGTTTTCTATGTCTGTGTGTCTATTTATATTTTGCAGATAAGTTAATTTGCATCATTCTTTTCATATTCCACATATAAAGGATATCAATGGCATTTGTCTTTCCCTGTCTGACTCACTTCACTAAATATGATAATCTATAGGTCTATCCATGTTGTTGCAAATGGCTTTATTACACTTTTTATAGCTGGCTAATATCCCCTTTTCTTCTAATGGATTCCTGCCTACAGTAGTAGAATTAATGATCATCTGAGTTAAATTCACCCATTCCAGTCCATTTTAGTTCACTGATTCCTAGAATGTCAATGTTCACTCTTGCTATCTCCTGTTTTACCACTTCCAATTTAATTCATGGACCTAACCGTCCAGGTTCCTATGCAATATTGCTCTTTACAGCATAGGACCTTGCTTCTGTCACTAGTCACATCCACAATTGGGTATATATTTCTCCTTTATTGACTATGCCAAAGCCTTTGACAGTGTGGATCACAATAAACTGTGGAAAATTCTGAAAGAGATGGGAATACCAGACCAACTGACCTGCCTCTTGAGAAACCTATATGCAGGTCAGGAAGCAACAGTTAGAACTGGACATGGAACAATAGAATGGTTTCAAACAGGAAAAGGAGTATGTCAAGGCTGTATATTGTCACCCTGCTCATTTAATTTATATGCAGAGTACATCATGAGAAATGCTGGGCTGGAAGAAGCACAAGCTGGAATCAAGTTTGCCAGGAGAAATGTCTATAATCTCAGATATGCAGATGACACTACCTTTATGGCAGAAAGTAAAGAGGAAATAAAAAGTCTCTTGATGAAAGTGAAAGAGGAGAGTGAAAAAGGTGGTTTAAAGCTCAACATTCAGAAAATGAAGATCATGGTATCTGGTCCCATCACTTTATGAGAAATAGATGGGAAAACAGTGGAAACAGTGTCAGCCTTTATTTTGGGGGGCTCCAAAATCATTGCAGATGGTGACTGCAGCCATTAAATTAAAAGATATTTACTCCTTGGAAGGAAAGTTACGACCAACCTAGATAGCATATTCAAAAGCAGAGGCATTACTTTGCCAACAAAGGTCCGTCTAGTCAAGGCTATGGTTTTACCAGTGGTCATGTATGGATGTGAAATTTGGACTGTGAAGAAAGCTGAGCACCGAAGAATTGATGCTTTTGAACTGTGGTGTTGGAGAAGACACTTGAGAGTCCTTTGGACTGCAAGGAGATCCAACCTGTCCATTCTAAAGAAGATCAGTCCTGGGTGTTCATTGGAAGCATTGATGCTAAAGCTGAAACTCCAATACTTTGGCCACCTGATGCAAAGATTTGACTCATTGGAAAAGACCACAATGCTAAGAGGGATTAGGGGCAGGAGAAGAAGGGGATGACAGAGGATGAGATGGCTGGATGGCATCACCGAGTTGATGGACATGAGTTTGAGTAAACTCCGGGTGTTAGTGATAGACAGGGAGGCCTGATGTGCTGCGAATTCATGGGGTCACAAACAGTCGGACAAGACTGAGTGCCTAAACTGAACTGAATATTTTCTTTTAGGAATCAATGAACTAAAATGGACCAGGATGGGCAAATTTAATTCAGATGACCATTATATCTACTACCATGGGCAAGAATCCTTTAGAATAAACAGAATAGCTCTCATAGTCAAAAAAAAAAAAAAAAAGAGCCCAAAATGCAGTTCTTGGGTGCAATCTCAAAAACGACAGCATGACCTCAGTTTTTTCCCAAGGCAAACCATTCAGTATCACAGTAATCCAAGTTTATAGCCTGACCACTAACAACAAAGAGTGGCGGTTGAATGGTTCTATGAAGAACTACAAGATCTTCTAGAACTAATACCAATAAAGATGTCCTTTTCATCACAGGCAACTGGAATGCAAAAGTAGGAAGTCAAGAGACACCTGGAGTAACACACACATTTCTTTGGAAATTAAATAGGGTAAAGACTAGGAGAGTTTTACCAAGAGAATGCACTGATCATAGCGAACACTCTCTTCTAACAACACAAGAAATGACTATACATAGGGGCACCACCAGATGGTCAGTACTGAAATTAGATTGATTACTTTCTTTGAAGCCAAAGATGGAGAAGCTTCATACAGTCAATAGAAACAAGACTGGGAGCTGACTGTGGCTCAGATCATGAACTCCTCATTGCAAAATTCAGACTTAAATTGAAGAAAGTAGGGAAAACCACGAGACCATAGAGGCATGAACTAAATCAAGTCCCTTACGATTATACAGTTGAAGTGGGAAATAGACTCAAGGAATTAGATCTGATAGACAAAGTGCCTGAAGAACTATGAACGGAGGTTTGTGACATTGCACAGGAGGCTGTGATCAAACCCATTCCCAAGAAAAAGAAATGAAAAAAGGCAAAACAGCTGTCTGAGGAGACCTTACAAATAGCTGAGAAAATAAGAGAAGCAAAAGGCAAAGGGGAAAATGAAAGATATACTCATCTGAATGCAGAGTTCCAGAGAATAGCAAGAAGACATAAGAAAGCCTTCCTAAGTGATCAAAGCAAAGAAATAGAGGGAAACAATTGAATGGGAAAGACTGGAGAGCTCTTCAAGAAAATTAGAGATGCCCAAGAAATGTTTCATGCAAAGACTGGCAAAATACAGGACAAAAGCAGTAGGGACTTAACAGAAGCAGAACATATTAAGAAGAAGTGGCAAGTATATACAGAAGAACTATACAAAAATAGATCTTAATGACCCAAATAACCAGGAGGGTGTAATCACTCATCTAGAGCCAGACATCTTAGAGTGTGAAGTCAAGTGGGCATTAGGCAGCATCACTACAAACAAGGCTCATGTATATGATGGAATTCCAGCTGAACTACTTCAAATCCTAAAAGATGATGCTGTTAAAGTGCTGCACTCAATACACCAGCAAATTTAGAAACTCAGCATTGGCCACAGGACTGGAAAAGGTCAGTTTTCATTCCAATCACAAAGAAGAGCAATGCCAACTAATGTTCAAACTACTGCACAATTGCACACATTTCACATGCTAGCAAAGTGAGGTGAGGTGAAGTCGCTCAGTCGTGTCTGACTCTTTGCGACCCCATGGACTATAACCTACTAGACTTCTCTATCCATGGGATTCTCCAGGCAACAATACTGGAGTGGGTTGCTATTTTCTTCTCCAGGGGATCTTCCCAACCCAGGGATTGAACCTGGGTCTCCCGCATTGGAGGCAGACGCTTTAACCTCTGAGCTAGCAAAGTAATGTTCAAAATTCTCCAAGCTAGACTTCAGCTATAGGTGAACCAAGAACTTCAATTTAGATTTGTTGAAACTGGATTTAGCAAAGTCAGCAAACCAGAGATTAAATTGCCAACATCCCTGGAACATAGAAAAAGCAAGAGAATTACAAAAAAAAAAAATGTATACTTCTGCTTTATTTACTACACGGAAACCTTTTGCTATCTGGATCACAGCAAGTTGTGGAACATTCTAAAAGAGATGAGAATACCATATCACCTCTTGAGAAACCTGTGCACAGGTCAAGAAGCAACAGTTAGAACTGGACATGAAACAAAGGATTGGTTCAAAACTGGGAAAGAACTGCATCATGGCTATATATTGTCACCCTGCTTATTTAACTTATACAAGCTGGAATCAAGGTTTCCAGGAGAAATATCAATAATCTCAGATATGCAGATGACACCGCCATTATGGCAGAAAGCAAAGAGGAATTAAAGAGCCTCTTGATGAAAGTGAAAAAAGAGAGTGATACAGCTGGTTAAAACTCAGCATTCAATAAATGAAGACCATAGATCTGGTCCCCTAGCAACATTACAAATAGATGAGGAAACAGTGGAAATAGTGATAGACTTTATTTTGTTGGGCTCCAAAATCACTGCAGATGGTGGCTGCAGCCATGAAATCACAAGATGCTTGGTCCTTGGAAGAAAAGCTATGAGAAAATTAGACAGTGTATTCAAAAGCAGAGACATTACTTAGCTGAAAATGGTCCATATAATCAAAGCTATTGTTTTTCCAGTACTCATGTACGGTTGTGAGAGTTGGGCCATAAAGAAGGCCGAGCACTGAAGAATTGATGCTTTTGAACTATGGTGTTGGAGAAAACTCTTGAGAATCCCATGGACTGAAGGAGACCAAACCACTAAATCCTAAAGGAGATTATCCCTGAATATTCATTAGAAGGACTGATGCTGAGATGAAGCACCAATACTTTGTCCATGTGATGCAAAGAGCTGACTCATTAGAACATACTCTGATACTGGGAAAGATTGAAGGCAAGGGGAGAAGGGGATGACAGAGGATGAGGTGGTTGGATGGTATCACAGACCTAGTGGACATGAATTTGAGCAAGCCCCAGAAGCTGGTAAATGATGGGGAAGCTTGGTGTGCTGCAGTCCACAGAGTCACAGAGTCAGACATGACTGAGCAACTGAACAGCAACAAATATTATGTTAATATTGAATTTGTTGTTGCTGTTCATTCACTGAGTTGGATCCATCTCTTTGCAGCCCCATTGATTACAGCACACCAGCCCTTCAGTATTCCTAGAGTTTGCCCAAGTACATGTCCATTGAATCAGTGATGTTATCCAACCAATTCATCCTCTATGGCCAATATCCATAATGTATATATATATATATATATATATATATATATATATCCATTATATATAATGTTCCATTACATATAGACTATTTCATTATCTATATATATATATGAATATATATACATAAGCACACACATATATTGGACATGCATGCTCAACTGTGTGCAACTCTTTGTAACTGCACAGACTGTGGCCCACTAGGCTCCTCTGTCCATGGGATTCCATAGGCAGTATACTGGATGTGTTGCCATTTCTTTCTCCAGGAGATTTTCCTAACTCAAAGATATAACTCACATCTCTGGCATCTCCTGCCTTGGCAGGCGATTCTTTACCACTAGTACCACCTGGGAAGCCCTATACTCACACACACACACACACACACACACACACACACACACACACACACATATATATCTACACCACATCTTCTTTATTCATCTCAGTGGACATTGAGGTTGCTTCTAAATGAACATTGGGAAGCATGTATTTTTTCAAATTATATTTTTATCATTTTTTTCTGGATATACTTTTTTTTTCTGGATATACACCCAGGAGTGAGATTGCAGTATCATATGGTAGTTCTATTTTTACTTTTTAAAGGAACCTCCATACTGTTCTGCTTAGTGACTGCACCAATTTATATACCCACTGACAGTGTAGAAGGGTTCCCTTCTCTCCACACCCTCTCTAGCATTTATTATTTGTAGACTTTTTGGTGATGGCCATTCTGACCAGTGTGAGGTGGTGCCTCTCTGTAGTTCTGATTTGCATTTACGTGATAGTGGTCTTGACCCTCTTGTCATGTGCCTCTTGGCCACCTGTATGTCTTCTTTGGAGGTAAATTGCATCTGGAACTCTTTCCCAGAAGAGTAATGAAAAAAACATTTTCGTTAGATCAATGTTTACATACAATGAACTTGAAGTCATGTTAACTTGTTCTAGGAAACTTACTATAGCTGAAAAAACAGTTAAAATTAGGGCTACTATTCAGTTTATTTTAGGCAAGATCATTGTCATTTCTAGGATTCGTGAATTAAGTGAGTACACGAGGGAACCAATCAATCCCATATGCTTTTCTTTTTCTCTTATGGTATATCATAGGATGATGAGTACAGTTCCCTGTGCTGTATATTAGCACCTTGACTAGCAATCCTATATGAAATCGTTTGTCTTTAATTTTTCATTGTAGCGATATTCTCTGTCATTCCTCTGCAGTGTGCAGTATTGTTTTTATTCACTCTCTCGGTCTAGTGGGAGATTATTGAAGAAGTTTCTACTTGATTTCTCTACTACAGCAGCTCTTATCTCACAGACCAAGGAGCTAATTGGGGATTCTGCCAACTTCCAATTATGTCTATTTTAATTATATTCAAAAACTCAGGAAATGACTAGGGAACAAAAGCCAGATCCCGTGGATGGAATATAAGCCAGACCTGTGTCAGGACTTCTTTTTAAAATTAATATTTTATATAGCCCTAATTTTCAAAAGAGACAATTATGATACTTACCCTGTTTATCAAACTCAGCTCAAATCCTACATTTAAAAGTTCTGAAAAATTATAGTTTTAGCGCACAGGTACCTGAGATGAATGTGGGTCATTTGGAGAGTCATTACCATTATAGACTTGTCATGATTTTGCAGTCTCCATATCTGAGCATGTGTATCTTTTTAGCGAACAGATTTTAAGTCTAAAAACTCACCCAAGAAAGCTACTCTTTGTCCCCTGATTTGTTGTTGTTTAGTCACTCAGTACTGTCTGACTCTTTGTGATCCCATGGACTTAAGCATGCCAGGGTTCCCTGTCTTTCACCATCTCCCAGAGTTTGCTCAAACTCAAGTTCATTGAGTCAATGATGCCATCCAACCATCTCATCCTCTGTCTTCCCCTTCTCCTCCTGCTTTCAATCTTTCCCAGCATCAGAGTCTTTTCCAATGACTTGGCTCTTCGCATCAAGTGTCTAAAGTACTATAACTTCAGCATCAGTCCTTCCAATGAATATTCAGGGTTGATTTCCTTTAGGATTGACTGGTTTGATCTCCTTGTTATCCAAGGGACTCTCAAGAGTCTACTCTAGCACCACAGTTTGAAAGCATCAATTTTTCATCAATCCTTCTTATTGTTCCTACTCTCACATTGGTACACAACTACTAGAAAAACCATAGGTTTGACTACATGGACCTTTGTCAGCAAAGTGATGTCTCCATCCCCTGATTACTTATCCTTTATTTCTAATCATTATATAGATGGAATAAATCTTTATTTTGTGTATTTGAATAGATGGAGCAATTAGCCATCTCCGTAGCTCCTGCCTCTCCAACCATGTTGCTTCTTACTATAACTGTATCTAATTTTCTTCTGATGATTAAACACTACCTGACCTCTATAATTTTGGAACTGTCTGATACTCATTTCTGTCAGGGAGTCTAGTCACTTCTGGCCTGGAGAAGAATCCGCCACTAAGTTTTTTATAGATGTCGGTTGCCCTTTCCACCAGCTTCTAGGTTACAGCTTTGATACATGGAGTGTCCTCCAGGGTCTTATTCAGAAGATATTTGGCTGTTAGCTTTTATGACCTTGTATGACATACCCACACTAGCAAGCTCCTTTCTCTGCATCTTTTGATCTACTGTCTGCCTCAGCATTTCTGGTATTTCTAACCCACTTACTATGGATTCTCTCTTTCTCCATTTCAAACATCCATCCCAGTGATATGTCAGCAGTGCCTCCCCAAACCCTCACCAGAGTATTTTGTCCTGTAAATGAGAAAGTATGTCTGCGTTCATGTCAATAAGCTTTCTGGTTTGTGGCTATTTCCAGGCCTGCTTGACGCAAGAGAATCAGGGTTCAGTCCCCTACAGACATCCTTGGCTCCTCCTGCAGGGAGTCCAGTCCTGTGGCTCCTTGAGGGTGTGGCCCATGTTCTCTCCAGGCAGGCTCAGCACGACTCAGCTGGATTATATACTGACTCAAGCCTGTCATTATTGGCCTGGTGGCCAAGAAGGGAGGCAAAGTCAAGTCTTAGGGGAGATATACATCTCCCTTCAGTTAAGGGTTAGCCCTGGCACTTAACACAAGAGAGAGCCACTTTGGCTGGCTCAGAGAGTTAAAGGTCCTCTGGGGATTCAGTCTTTATGAGAACATAGGCCAAGATGCTTTCGTCCCATGTCTTAGACATCCAAACTGCCTCCATTCAGTCTCTGATTTTGGTGTAGCTGACTTATTGAAGTTGAGAATTCAAACACTTAAGGATTTCAACCACTTGGAGAATTCAGCCACTTGGAGAATTCAACTGCTCAGGTCTGAATACCATCTTTGTCTGTTTTATAGCTGTACGAGATGAGACTCTTGGTACATGCTGCCAAGGAAGCCCTTTGACTTTTACACTTGATCTTTAAATGATGATAAATTGCCCTCATTTAATGTCTCTAATCCAGTGAATCAGTTGCACCCAGAAGCAGCCACCCAATTCCATAGTCTTTATACCTGTAACTTCTTCATGTTTCTCAAGGGTCAGGGATGTTGCACTCATCAGAGTAATTCTATGCATTGCTGTCCAACCCAGCTCACTCTCAGTGAAAGTTTGAACAATTGTATGGCTGCTGAATGAGGGCTATGTGTATTCTGCCTACCACCAATGGGCTCTTTATCATCAATTGGCCAGCAGGTGAGTCAGCATCATAATCCCATTTTTAAGTCTGCTTCCTTGGACCACTCCTGATAGCAATTGCTGTGCTTCAGGTTCCCAGGGAAACAGACTCAAAAACTCTGTGATTAGCAGGCAAGAGGTTTATCATGCTGTATTTTTGAGAACACCTGTGAGGGAGCAAGGAAGGGTAAATTTGGTGGGGAGAAAAATTAACTATCCACACAGATGCAAAAGTGCATGCTACCAACTACATAGGATCTCTAAAGACACTTTCCCTTTTATATCAAATAAACAAGCTGGATCATTGTAAACTGCTATCTTGCCCACTCGTTGAGTGAGGGCTTCTTCAAGGAAAGGAATGGAAGGTGAGACAGCTCTTTTAATCTAAATGTCTACAAGCAACCAACTCCCAGTCAGAGAGGTAATGAGTGCCTTGGTTCTGAAGGAAGATCTCAGTGAAACTTGACAACATCCACTAGAGTAAGCGTTCTATTTCTAAAAACAGGGCATATTACATCCAAGATGTATGAACTGGAGTCAGTTGAATAGTAACTTGTGAATTGAGGAAAATGTGTGGGAAATTAAGTCTTGAAGGAAATGGGGGTGACATCGTTCTAAATGGATGTTAGGATTTCTCAGTACTTAATAGAACAGTGACATCACAACTCGATGATTTCATTATCTTCTTATTCTCACTTTGATCTTGAAGAAATATCACTGTCTTTAGATTATAGCTCTTCCATAAGCTGCAGTACTATAACAGAAAACAGGTAAAACACATATGTAAACATCATGTGAATGAATAATGATGTACTGTTTTCTAGGTAACTCCATAAAATTTGTCTACCTATCAAGAACCACATGCCAACTCCTGAATCAGTCCCTGTGCCCAAAATAATGCTATTCCTTGTTTCAAAAGGAAAGTAAGTTTATCCCTTGGTTTAGGCAAAGAAGCTCCAAACAGGAAGCTGGGATCAATCCCTAAGCCGTAAGTTTCTAAGAGTGAATTAAAAGGTGCAGATGGGAGCACCGTCTGAGGTAAAGAATAAGACAAACATTTTCATCTGCCTTCTTAGTTTTTGTTTTAAAGTATTTATGGAGTCCAGAGAATCACAGAGGTTAGAAGATAGATTCTCATAAACCATCAGCTAGCTTCCCTCAATGGTGACATATTATATAACTGGAAGAAAGTATCAAAATCAGGAAATTGATGTTGGCATAATATTAACTAGACCTTAGTGCATTTTCAGCATTTTAAAAATATACATCCACATACTTGTGTGTATGTTTATGTATAGTTCACAGCCAGCCTACTCTCATCCTTACCCTGGCATCCACTAAACTATTCTCCATCTTTAAAGTTTTATTATTTCTTGAACACTACAAACGGAACTTTTATCCCTAAGCCACAAGTTTATAAGAGTGAAAAACAGGTGTAGATGAGTACATTTAAGGTAAAGAATAAGATAAATGCTTTCATCTGCCTTCTTAGTTTCTAGTATGAATTATTTAGAGAGTCCAGAGAATCACATTCTTTGCCTACATGTGATCCTTTGGGAATTATCTCTTCAGTCACCATCATTCCCTGAGATTGGTCCAAGTTGTTGCCTGTGCTAGTAGTTAACTCCTTTTTGTTGTTTAGCCTGATGTTAGTATGGATCTACAAGTTTCTTTAACCATTCAACCAGATAAGGACTTTCGGGGTTCTCCCAATTTTTTGCTATTACTATTAAAACTCCCATAAACATTTGTATGTAGGTTTTTGTATGAACAAATGTTTTTATTTATTTGAGAATAACTCTCAAGACTGTGACTGCTGGATTTTTAAAGAAAATTATTTGAGTATAGTTGATTTGCAAATTTGTGTTAGTTTCAGGTGTACAAGCAAAATGAATGTTATACACAAACATATGTCCACTCTTTCTTAAGATTCTTTTCCTGTATAGGCTATTACAGAGTACTGAGTTCCCTGTGCTATACAGTAGGGTTTTGTTGTTGATTTACTTTATACACAGTAGTTTCAATTTGTATAGTTATCCTAATCTCCCAATATATCCTTCCTCCTCCTTATCACCTGGTAACCATAAGTTTGTTTTCTACATCAATGACTTCATTTTGTTTGCAAAATAAAGTCCATTTGCACCCCATTTTTAGATTCCACATATAAGGGATATCATATTTGTCTTTCTCTGTCTAACATACTTCACTTAGTACTATAATCTCTAGGCCCATTTATGTTGCTGCAAATAGCATTATTTTGTTCTTTTTCATGGCTGAGTAATATTTCATTGTATGTAGGTGTCAGATCTTCTTTATCTATCCCCATTTTTTTAAGAGTAAATTAAAAAATTTTCTGAAAAGATAAGTACACGTGGAAAAGCACACAAGCCAGCTCAGAGAGAGAACTGGACCTTGGGAAGTTTAAATCCTTTATAAAGGAGTAGCATTCTGTTCTTTGTCTTCCCTCAGGCCAATCACCTTACTTTGTCCCCCACAGTTAATTTGTCTCAGGACCCTCCCCTGGGGTGTGCACTTACACCTTAGCCAAGATAGATCTCAAAGTGAAGGCTTCTGGAAGGAGCAAGACTCATATGGCCTGGAATCATCCCCCGGTTTCTGACTCCAAGGAGTCTTTCTGCAAATGTGTAGAGTCTCCCTTGTCAGACAGTGGGTTTTCCTTTCTTTGTTTGTGCCATGATTAGTCCCTTCAGGTAATGGACAAAGACTAGCTATTACCTTTTTTTTCTTTTCCCTTCAGTGATGCTATTTTATTTTTCATTTTATTTAATTAATTTATTTATTTTTAATTGAAGGATAACTGCTTTATATGATTGCATTGGTTACTATTAAATATCAACACAATTCAGCCACAGGTTTACCTCTGTCCTCTCCCACTTGAACACCCCTCCCAGCTCCCTCCCTATCCCACCCCTCTGAGTTTCATGCAGCAAATA
Source organism: Madoqua kirkii (assembly GCA_006408675.1). Taxonomy (NCBI): domain Eukaryota; kingdom Metazoa; phylum Chordata; class Mammalia; order Artiodactyla; family Bovidae; genus Madoqua; species Madoqua kirkii. The sequence continues at coordinate 15,258 of SJYC01079606.1, read as the reverse complement.
GCATGATAGCAGCAAATTCCCACTGGCTATCCATTTTATGTATGTCAATGTATGTTTCCATGTTTCTCCATACCCCCCACTCTCTCCTTCTCCCCCAGCCAATTGTGTCCATAAGTCTGTTCTCTATGTTTGTGTCTCCATTGCTGCTCTGAAAAAAATGTTCATCAGTACCGTCTTTCTTGATCCCATATAGATAGATAGATAGATAGATCCCATATATATATTTATAATATATTAAAATATATTTATTTTTATATTTTATCATATATTATTAAAATATATTTATAATATATTAAAATATATTTATTTTTATATTTTATAATATATTATCATAAAATAATAATATATTTATTTTTATATTTTATCATATATTATTATTATTATTTATAATATATTGATATATATATAAACATATATATGGGTGGGTGTGTTAGCATACAAAAAAACCTGTTTTTCTCTTTCTGACTTCACTCTGTATAATAAGCTCTACGTTCATCGACCTCACTCAGTCACGTGTGCACTTTGTGGCCCATAGACTATACAGTCCATGGAATTCTCCAGTCCTGAATACTGGAGTGGATAACCATTCATTTCTCCAAGGAATCTTCCCAACTGAGGGATCAAACTCAGGTCTCCGGCATTGCAGACAGATTCTTTACCAGCTGAGATACCAGGGAAGTGCTGTATTTATCTGTTAGTATATGATAACTGGTTTTCTCTTTCTGACTTACTTCACTCTGTATAATAGGCTCTAGGTTCATCCACCTAATTAGGACTGACTCAAATGTGTTCCTTTTATGACTGAGTACTATTTCACTCAGGCTTCAGCAATACATGAACCGTAAAATTCCAGATATTCAAGCTGGTTATAGATCACTGGCTATCCATTTTATGTATGTCAATGTATGTTTCCATGTTTCTCCATACCCCCCACTCTCTCCTTCTCCCCCAGCCAATTGTGTCCATAAGTCTGTTCTCTATGTTTGTGTCTCCATTGCTGCTCTGAAAAAAATGTTCATCAGTACCGTCTTTCTTGATCCCATATAGATAGATAGATAGATAGATCCCATATATATATTTATAATATATTAAAATATATTTATTTTTATATTTTATCATATATTATTAAAATATATTTATAATATATTAAAATATATTTATTTTTATATTTTATAATATATTATCATAAAATAATAATATATTTATTTTTATATTTTATCATATATTATTATTATTATTTATAATATATTGATATATATATAAACATATATATGGGTGGGTGTGTTAGCATACAAAAAAACCTGTTTTTCTCTTTCTGACTTCACTCTGTATAATAAGCTCTACGTTCATCGACCTCACTCAGTCACGTGTGACACTTTGTGGCCCATAGACTATACAGTCCATGGAATTCTCCAGTCCTGAATACTGGAGTGGATAACCATTCATTTCTCCAAGGAATCTTCCCAACTGAGGGATCAAACTCAGGTCTCCGGCATTGCAGGCAGATTCTTTACCAGCTGAGATACCAGGGAAGTGCTGTATTTATCTGTTAGTATATGATAACTGGTTTTCTCTTTCTGACTTACTTCACTCTGTATAATAGGCTCTAGGTTCATCCACCTAATTAGGACTGACTCAAATGTGTTCCTTTTATGACTGAGTACTATTTCACTCAGGCTTCAGCAATACATGAACCGTAAAATTCCAGATATTCAAGCTGGTTATAGAAAAGGCAGAGGGACCAGAGATTAAATGGCCAACATCTGCTGGATCATTGAAAAAGCAAAAGTTTCAGAAAAACATCTATTTCTTCTTTATTGACTATGCCAAAGCCTTTGACTGTGTGGATCACAATAAACTGTGAAAAATTCTGAGAGAGATGGGAATACCAGACCACCTGACCTTCCTCTTAAAAAACCTATATGCAAGTCAGGAAGCAACAGTTAGAACTGCACATGGAACAACAGACTGGTTCCAAATAGGTAAAGGGGTAAGTCAAGGCTGTATATTGTCACCCTGCTTATTTAACTTCTGTGCAGACAACATCATGAGAAACACTGACCTGGAAGAAGCACAAGGGGAATCACGATTGCTGGGAGAAATACCAATAACCTCAGATATGCAGATGACACCACCCTTATGGCAGAAAGTGAAGAGGAACTAAAAAGCCTCTTGATGAAAGTAAAAGAGGAGAGTGAAAAAGTTGGCTTAAAGCTCAACATTCAGAAAACGAAGATCATGGTATATGGTCCCATCACTTCATGGAACATAGATGGGGAAACAGTGGAAAGAGTGGCAGACTTCATTTTGGGGGGCTCCAAAATCATGGAGAAGCAAATGGCAACCCATTCCAGTGTTCTCTCCTGGAGAATCTCAGGGATGGTGGAGCCTGACGGGCTGCCGTCTATGGGGTCGCACAGAGTCGGACCCGACTGAAGCGACTTAGCAGCAAAATCACGGCAGACAGTGATTGCAGCCATGAAATTAAAAGACACTTACTCCTTGGAAGGAAAGTTATGGCCATCCTAGACAACATATTGAAAAACAGAGACATTACTTTGCCAACACAGGTCCGTTTAGTCAAGCCTACAGTTTTCTCAGTGGTCATGTATGGATGTGAAAGTTGGACTGTAAAGAAAGCTGAGGGCTGCAGAATTGATGCTTTTGAACTGTGGTGTTGGAGAAGACTCTTAAGAGTCCCTTGAACTGTAAGGAGATCCAGCCGGTCCATCCTAAAGGAGACCAGTCCTTGTTGTTCATTGGAAGCACTGATGCTGAGGCTGAAACTCCAATACTTTGGCCACCTCATGTGAAGAGTTGACTCATTGGAAAAGACTCTTATTCTGGGAGCGATTGGGGGCAGGAGGAGAAGGGAACAACAGAGGATGAGATGGCTGGATGGCATCACTGACTCAATGCATGTGAGTTTGGTTAGACTCTGTGAGTTGGTGATGGACAGGGAAGCCTGGTGTGCTGTGATTCATTGAGTCGCAAAAAGTCAGACATGACTGAACAACTGAACTGAACCGAACTGAATATTTCATTATATATATATATATATATATATATATATATACCTCAGCTTCTTTATCCATTCATCTGTCGATGAACATCTAGGCTGCTTCCATGTCCTAGCTATTGAAAATAAAAGTGCGGTGAACGTTGGGTTGCATATGTCTTTTTCAATTTTGGTTTCTTCAGGGTATGTACATAGTAGTGGGATTGTTGGGTCATATGGTGGTTTTATTCCTAGTTTTTTAAGCAATCTCCATACAGTTCTCCATAGTGGCTGTATCCATTTGCATTCCCACCAGCTTTGGCTCAGCTGGTAAAGAATCTGCCTGCAAAGTGAGAGACCTGAGTTTGATCCCCTGAAGAAGGGAAAGACTGCCCACTCCAGTATTATGGCCTAGAGAATTCCATGGACTGTATAGTCGATGGAGTCACAAAGAGTCGAACACGACTGAATATCTTTCACTTTTACTTTTTTCAACAATGCAAGAGAGTTCCCTTTTCTCCATGCCATCTCCAGCATTTTTTATGATGGCCATTCTGACTGGTGTGAGGTGATATCTCATTGTAATTTTGATTTGAATTTCAGCAGTAATGAGCAATGCTCAGCAGCTTTTCATGTGTTTATTAGCCATCTGTATGTCTTCTTTGGAGAAATGTCTGTTTAGGTCTCTTGCCCATCTTTTGATTGGGTTGTTTATTTTTCTGCTATGACTTGTAAGAGCTGCTTGTGTATTTTTGAAATTAATCCTTTGTCATGTGTTTCATTTGAAATTTTTTTCCATTCTGAGGATTGTAATTTCCTCTTGTTTATAGTTTGCTTTGCTGTGCAAAAGTTTTTAAGTTTAATTAGGTTTCATTTGATTATGTTTGTTTTTAGTTTCATTAATCTAGGAGGTGGTTCATAGAGGATTTTGCTTCAATTTATGCCATTAAGTGTTCTGCCTATTTTTCCTGTAGCAGTTTTATAGTTTCTGGTCTTATATTTGGGTCTTTATTCCATTTTTCATTAATCTTTTTGTATGGTGTTTGGAAATGTTCTAATTTCATTCTTTTACATGTAGCTGTCCAGTTTTCCCAGTACCACTTATTGAAAAAGCTATCTTTGCCCCATTGTATACTCTTGTCTTCTTTGTCAAAACTAAGGTTTCCACAGGTGTGTGGGTTTACCTCTAGGCTTTCTTTCTTGTCGCATTGGTCTATATTTATGTTTTCGTGCCAGTACCATACTGTCTTGATGACTATAGCTTTGTAGTATAGTCTGAAGTCAGAAAGGTTGATTCCTCCAGCTCCATTCTTCTTTCTCAGATTTCTTTGTCTGCTCAGGGTCTTTTGTGTTTTGATATGAACCATGATTTTGTTGTTGTTGTTTTGTTCTAGTTCTGTGAAAAATGCCATTGGTAATTTGATAGAGATTGCATTGAATGTACAGATTACATTTGGTAGTATAGTCATTTTCAAAATATCAATTCTTCCAGCACAGGCACCTGGGATATCCTTCCATCTGTTTATATTGTCTTTGATTTCTTTCATCAGTGTCTTATAGTTTGCTGTATACAGCTCTTTTGTCTACTTGGGTAGGTTTATTCCTAGGTATTTTATTCTTTTTGTTGCAATGGGAAATGGATTGATTCCTTATTTTCTCTTTCTGATTTTTCATTGTTAGTGTATATGAATGCAAATGATTTCTGTGCAATGATCTTGTAGCCTGCCACTGCTAAATTCACTGATTAGCTATAGTAATTTTCTGATGGTCTATTTAGGGTTTTTCTATCCATCTAGTCAAGGCTATGGTTTTTCCTGTGGTTATGTATGGATGTGAGAGTTGGACTGTGAAGAAGGCTGAGTGCCAAAGAATTGATGCTTTTGAACTGTAGTGTTGGAGAAGACTCTTGAGAGTCCCTTGGACTGCAAGGAGATACAACCAGTCCATTCTAAAGGAGATCAACCCTGGGATTTCTTTGGAAGGAATGATGCTAAAGCTGAAACTCCAGTACTTTGGCCACCTCATGAGAAAAGTTGATTCGCTGGAAAAGACTCTGATGCTGGGAGGGATTGGGGGCAGGAGGAGAAGGGGGTGACAGAGGATGTGATGGCTGGATGGGATCACGAACTTGATGAATGTGAGTCTGAGTGAACTCCAGGAGATGGTAATGGACAGGGAGGCCTGGTGTGCTGCGATTCACGGGGTCGCAAAGAGTCAGACACGACTGAGTGACTGAACTGAACTGAACTGAACTGATGTATAGCATTATGCTATCTGCAAACAGTGAGAATTTTAATTCTTCTTTTCTAGTCTGGATTCCTTTTATTTCTTTTTTCTTCTCTGATTTCCAAAAATTATGTTGAATAATGGTGAGAGTGGGGACCCTTGTCTTGTTCCTGATGTTTGAGGGAATGCTTTGTGTTTTTCACCACTGAGAATAATGTTTGCTATGCGTTTATCATATATGCCATTTATTATATTGAGGTAGGTCCCTTCTTTGCCAATTTTTTGAAGTTTTTTTTTCTTTTAATCATAAATGGGTATTTAATTTTGTCAAAAGTTTTTTCTGCGTCTATTGAGATTTTCATATTGTTTTTATCTTTAAACTTTTTAGTATGGTGTATCACACTGATTGATTTATATATGCTGAAGAATACTTGTACTCCTGGAATAAATGTGACTTGGTCCTGGTGTATGATCTTTTTGACGTGTTGTTGAATTCTGTTTGCTAGAATTTTATTGAGGATTTTTGTATCTATGTTCGGCAGTGATATTGGCCTATAATATTCTTTTTAGTGTTTCCTTTGTCTGGGCTTGGTATCAGGGTGACAGTGGCCTCATAGAATGAGTTTGGAAGTGATTCTTCCTTTGAAATTTATGTAAGAGTTTTAGAAAAATAGGGATTAGTTCTCTAAATGTTTGATAGAATTCACCTGTGAAGCCATCCAGCACTGGGCTTTTGTTTTCTGAGAGATTTTGAATAGTTTTGAAATCAGTGCTTGTAATTGAATTGTTCATAATTTCCATTTCTTCCTGGTTCAGTCTTGGAAGATCTAACTTTTCTAAGAAACTGTCCATTTCTTCCAGGTTGTCCATTTTATTGGCATATAGTTGCATGTAATAGTCTCTCATGATCCTTTGTATTTCTGTGTTGTCTGTTGTAATCTCTCCTTTTACATTTTTAATTTTGTTGATTTGATTCTTCCCCCTTTTTTTCTTGGTGAGTCTGGCTAATGGTTTGTTAATTTTATCTGTTAATGGGTAACATTCATCTGTTGTTATCATCAACAGAGGGGTGGCTAAAGAAGATATGTCACATATATACAATTTATATTAACTTTGTTTTAATCTTCTCTATTCATCCCTCTGTTGATGGGCACTTAGGTTGCTCCCATGTTCTGGCTATTGTAAACAGTGTTGCAGTGAACACTGGAGTGCACGTATCTTTTTGAATTATAGTTTGCTCGAGGTATATGCCCAGAAGTGAGATTGCTGGGTTATATGGTACTTCTATGCCTTGAAATTAAAAGACACTTACTCCTTGGAAGAAAAGTTACGACCAACTTTGATAGTGTATTGAAAAGCAGAGACATTACTTTACCAACTAAGGTCTGTCTAGTCAAGGCTATGGTTTTTCCTGTGGTCATGTATGGATGTGAGAGTTGGACTGTGAAGAAGGCTGAGCACCGAAGAATTGATTCTTTTGAACTGTGGTGTTGGAGAAGACTCTTGAGAGTCCCTTGGACTGCTAGGAAATCCAACCAGTCCATTCTGAAGGAGATAAACCCTGGGATTCCTTTGGAAGGAATGATGCCAGCGCTGAAACTCCAGTACTTAGGCCATCTCATGAGAAGAGTTGACTCACTGGAAAAGACCCTGATGCTGGGAGAGACTGGGGGCAGGAGGAGAAGGGGACGACTGAGAATGAGATGGCTGGATGGCATCACAGACTCGATGGACATGAGTCTGAGTGAACTCCGGGAGATGGTGATGGACAGGGAGGCCTGGTATGCTGTGATTCATGGGGTCGCAAAGAGTCAGACACGACTGAGCGACTGAACTGAACTGAACTGATGGTACTTCTGTTTTTAGTTGATTGCTGAATCTTATGGTGAGTATATGTTTAGTTTTAGAAGAAATAGCCAAACTATTTTCCAAAGTGAATGCCACATTTTACATTTCCACCGTGAATGTGTGAGAGGTGCATCCTTGAAAGCATGAATTCCCTGCATCCTTGAAAGCATTTAGTATTATCACTATTTTTATTTTAGATGTACTGATAAAGTATACAGTGATATCTCATCATGGCTTTAATTTGCATTAGTTTTAATTTATTTAATAACTAATGATGCTGGTAAATTGATAGGTATGGTTCAAGTAAATTGTCTAGCTTAATGTTCTTGATTTTCTTGCCTACACTTTCCATTATAACGATACTCTTATCTCACAAAAAAGGTTCTTTGTTTATTAAATACAGCATGCTATATATTGTTCCCTGCCTCTTTGTATGTTATAATGTTCAATTTAGTTCAGGTCAGTCACTCAGTCATGTCTGACTCTTTCTGACCCCATGAATCACAGCACGTCAGGCCTCCCTGTCCATCACCAGCTCCCAGAGTCTAACCAAACTCATGTCCATCAAGTTGGTGATGCCATCCAGCCATCTCATCGTCTGTCATCCTCTTCTCCTCCTGCCCCCAGTCTCTCCCAGCATCAGGGTCTTTTCCAATGAGTCAACTCTTTGTATGAGGTCGCCAAAGTATTGGAGTTTCAGCTTCAGCATCAGTTCTTCCAATAAACACCTAGGACTGATCTCCTTTAGGATGCACTAGTTGGATCTCCTTGCAGTTCAAGGGACTCTTAAGAGTCTTCTCCAACACCACAGTCCAAAAGCATCAATTCTTCAGCGCTCAGCTTTCTTCACGGTACAAACTCTCACATCCATACATGACCACTGGAAAGACCATAGCCTTGACTAGATGGACCTTTGTTGGCAAAGTAATATTTCTGCTTTTTAATATGCTATCTAGGTTGGTCATAACTTTCCTTACAAGGAGTAAATGTCTTTTAATTTCATGGCTGCAATCACCATCTGCAGTGATTTTGGAGCTCCCCAAAATAAAGTCTGAGACTATTTCCACTGTTTCCCCACTTATGTTCCATGAAGTGATGAGTCCAGATGCCATGATGTTAGTTTTCTGAATGTTGAGTTTTAAGCCAACTTTTTCACTCTCCTCTTTTACTTTCATCAAGAGGCTTTTTAGTTCCTCTTCACTTTCTGCCATAAGGGTGGTGTTATCTGCATATCTGAGGTTATTGATATTTCTCCCAGCAATCTTGATTCCAGATTGTTCTTCATCCAGCCCAGCATTTCTCATGATGTACTCTGCATGGAAGTGAAATAAACAGGTGACAAAATACAGCCTTTATATACCCCTTTTCCTATTTGGAAGCAGTCTTTTGTCTCATGTCCAGTTCTAACTGTTACTTCCTGACCTGCATACAGGTTTCTCAAGAGGCAGTTCAGGTGGTCTGGTTAGAGATGGCTAGACTCTTAAAAATACTGGTAGACTACTTAATTTTACATAATTAGGAAATTAGGTCTAGAAATATTAAGTAACTTGTTCAAGATTGCACACTCAGATTGGAACCAAAATCCTGATGAACAGTGTCTTGGTTCACTCCCTATTTTGACACAATTATATCTTGATGTTTGGTCTCCCTAGACGAATTGGAAGTCTGTTTGTTTCATTTTACCTCCTTCCACATCAAGCACATTCCCCTGAATCAGCAAGTGTTCAAAATACAGTTATTTTTTTTATTAATAGACTGAGAGTTGCAAACATCTCTCCTCCAGCTCCATTTTTCACATTTGTTTCTAGTCAAATGCCTATCTTTCAAATACCCAGCTCTTGATTGATTTTTACTAGGGTTAAATTCTGCATTGTATTAACGATGGATGTATATGTACGCAAGTGTGTGTATGGTCAATGAATGCTTTTAATTTACTACTTTCTCTAGCCCCCTGGCCTTCTGATACCCTTAACCAGAGGATAATTAGATAACATATACTTGTCTTTAACTTCACAAAGCATTACAAGTTCTATCTAGCTTTTGGGACATACACAACTGAAAGAGTAGGGGAAGGGGCAGGATAACCAAGGATGAATAGAGGTAGATACAAAATTCTGTTGGTAGAAACATGGATGGAGAGCTGAGCTGTTAAGTTCTGAAGGAGAGAGAAGTAGAGAGAAGCAGACCCAAGGGTAAGTAGCATGTTTAGAAATGAATGGATACTCCCATAGGGACTTCCTCAGTGGCTGAGATGGTAAAGAATCTGCCTGCAGTGCATGAGACCTGGGTTCGATCCCTGGGTTGGGATGATCCCCTGAAGAAGGGAAGGGCCACCCACTCCAGTATTCTGGCCTGGAGAATTCTGTGGACAGAGGAACCTGGTGGGCCATAGTCCATGGGTTGCAAAGAGTTGAACTCAACTGAGTGACTGACACTTCCACTCCATAGCAAATGAACTGGGAAGAACTTATTTCCTTGACAGGCTCTTTCTTAAGCCAAAATGAAATCATATCTAGCATTAGGTTTAAAATTTTCCCATTACGTTTTGTAATTTGCTTTGATTCCACCCATTATTTTGATGAAGACTGATAACACACCTCACTATCCATACATGTAGAGAAAGGAAGAAAGGATCAGAATTACTTTCCAAATCCATTTTCCACTTAAAATGCTGTTATTTTTGTAGGTAGGTAAAACTTAACATTCCTTTTTAGGCAATTCCATCCATCCTCCTTTTCAATAAAGAGATTGATTGTATATAGAGGAGGAATTCACACCCATAGTGGGGAGGATGGCACTAAGACTCTAGTGCCTCAACCCATCTGGTATAAACACTTAGAAGGAACTCTCAGAAGGACAGAGCTAATAAATAGTTATAGCACGTAAGAAGGAGACTCTTCATATCATGCAAAATCACAACCAAAGAGTTCTTAAGAAGTTACTCAAAGCAGAGAACAGAATGTAGAGAAATTATGCTCGAACACTGCCAATTAAACATTCTAAGTGTGACTAAAACGAAAGATGATCAGTTTCAAAAGAATGTAAAAGAGGCCGTGAACTCTGATACTCTGATTTTTTTTTTAATCAGGAGATAAGCATTGCAATAACTCAAAGAAAGAATAGTTAAGAATATGTTTATTCTTCCAAGAATTAATTTCTTGGAAGAAGTATGTCCAAGGCTGGTGTGACCCACCAGGAGAGAAGAGAATTATATTCCTTCTAGGTCCAAGGACAAAGACAGTCCCACACATTCAGTTCCTCATAAAATAAATGACAATAGTGGAACCTTACCAAAATTCAGATTAAAAAAAGAGTTTGGTTGAATTTGAGTAAAATCTCATATCCACTTTCAGCCAAATGTTTTAAGTGAGATCACATGAGAGTCAAATGTTCGCTGAAGCCAAAAATACAACATTCTTTGCAAATAATTATAACTATGCATAAAGGGTGACCATATAGTTTGTCAACCAAACTAGAACACTGTTATGTGAAAGAAGATGCTGTTTATCCAGGAGGCACAATCTCAGACAGTCCCGGGTAGATGATCAACTTATATAGAAACCATTTTCGTGTAAGAGCATAAGTGCCCAGGACAATATGTGAATAATATACAGTTGAGGCGATGATAATTAAATTAAAACTCACTGTTGTCATTCACTGGTTAGGCAAGACTGCTTAGGTGTTGAAGATGTTCCTAATTTATTTCTAAATTTTCCAGAAGTTAACAATTGTAACTTCCATAATTGTAACTGGAGTTACACGGAATCCTAACATCACGAAAGAGCCGCTTGCTTACTCTTTGGAGTGGAAATTCCCTGGAGAAGCTCGTCTCTGGTGTTTCCTCCTCTCCTCTCAGTGAACCCCCTCCCTGGCCCATCTTCTGTTTCTCTAGGGCTCTGCCCCTTCCTGACTTGAGCCTTATGTCCATTGCCTTCCTCACCTTGGAATACTCTGAGCCAGGCATTTCTTAGAAAATGCCTTCTTCTTTAAAGCTCTGCCTATAGAAACCTTCCTTAGGACACCATGACTACCCACTACCCAGTTTACTCTCTACTCCATACCGCAAGTTATTTTCTAGAGCAATTATTAAAGTCCAATGGTTCTTGTGTGTTTATTTAGTTATGCCTCTGTCTTCTCCTATCACATTGTGAGCACCTGGAGCTGAGGTCGACAAACCTATTTCTGCGAGGCAGATAGTTAATATTTTAGGTTTTGCTGTGTTTTCCACTGTACCATCATAGCAGGAAGGCAGCAATAGATATTGCATCAATCAATGGGTGTGGCTGTGTTCCAATAAAACTTTATTCACAAAAACAGGCTCTGGGCTGCATTTGACGCATGGGTCATACTTTGCTAATCCATCTAGGGCCATTAACTTATATTCAGTCTTCACTTCCATAGCCTCAGAGCCCAGCTTTCATTATTACCAAAATCCTGGAAGGTGGATAGTGTTATTTACATTTTATAGATATGCAAAATAAGGCTCAGCAAGGCATACCGCACCCAAACACACATAAATGTTGTAACAACTTTCTAGGGCTTCTATAGCAATGCAGCACAAGTTGCAAAACTGCTTGAAACAATAGGGATTTAGTCTCTCACAGCTGTGGAGGCTTCAAGTCCAAAACCCAGGGGTAATAGGCCGAACCTCCTCCCCGGTCTGCAGAGGAGAATCCTTCCTGCGTCTACCAGCTTCCAGTGGCTCCCTGTATTTCTGGGTCTGGGGCTGCCTCACCCCCTCCTCTGCCTGCTTCCACATGGCCTTCCTCCCTGTGTATCTGAGCCTTACTCCTCTTACAAGGACAAAAGTCATTGGACTTAGAACCCATTCTATTACAACATGATCTATTTCATCTAATATCATCAGTAAAGATCCATTTCCAAACACAGTCATATTTTGAGGTTCTGAGTAGACCTGAACTTTGGAGAAAAGCAGTTTTAAACTCATTGCCTCTGTCAAATGGTATAGTAAGTATTGAACCTGACCTCATTTTAATGATTTTTCCACCTAGAAGTTATAGTCTTAGCTACTAAGTTAAACTAGCAGTTATCAGTGATGTTGAATTTTAGACGTCTTTCAAGAAATAATGATTTGAGGGCATCAGTGGAAAAGAGAGCTTAGAATTTTACCTGAGAGGAGCTTGGTCTCAGCCATCTCTTCTGACTTAAGTCCTGAACGTAGGGTTAATGTTGACCTGACAGGCATTTGATACATGTCTTATGAATAAAGATTTAAGACAGTTTCCTATAGATTTCACTGGCTGGGCAAGGGGCATCTCAGGAGAAGTTTCATAGTCTCTGTAATCAACATCTCTGGGTGCCAAGCTCATAAGATGAGATTTTTCCCAGTGCTTGTCCAAAGCATGTTTTGTCCCTTAGGGAAATGGGAAGTTTCATCGCTGTCCAAACAGATTTGGGAAATGCCAGGCCAAACCAAGCAAAATAAATTTTGTTACTACAGTAAATAACTTGCTTCTTAGCACCTTTTATTTGTTAAGGAAACTTGTGAGTTTCTCAAGAGGAAGTAAAAGTTCCTCATTTGTGTTCGACTCTTTGCGACCCCATGGACTGTAGTCCATGAAATTCTCCAGGCCAGAATTACTGCAGTGGGTAGCCTTTCCCTTCTCCAGGGGATCTTCCCAACTCAGGGATTGAACCCAGGTCTTCCACCTTGCAGACAGATTCTTTACCAGCTGAGCTACCAGGGAAATCCTCTAAGAAGAAGGTATTATGCATATTTTTCTATGTTTATTGGGTATTTTTTGTACAGTATCTTCAGGAACTAATAGTATGTGCCACACACTTTGGCACATCTACCTTGGGCATTTATTTGCTTACTTAAGTGCATGTAACTCTGATTTCCTGGAGGCAAATATGAAGAAACGTACTTCTCTTGGATTTGAACCCCTTGATAATGGATGGGATCCCTGACAGAGGGGACACATCGATGGGTATACCATGGCATCCACTAATTCATTGGTCAATTCAGTCTCTCCTTTATTCATTTATTCACTCGCTGATTTCATACTCACTTATCAAAGAGCAGGCAAGCAGTTGTAAACATAAAGACGATTGAGATCAGACTTATCATTAAATCATTTAGATAATACATATCAATCACCATTTCCCAAAGTAATTCTAATAAATGGAAACCGCTAGTAATGGACGAGTGGAACTGTGTGCTCCTCGCTCCGAAAGTCACAGCCGATGCCCGGATCCTGAGCACGTTAGAATGTGACTGTATTTGGAGATAGGACCTCTGAAGAGGTAATTAAGGTTAAATAAGGTCGTAAGGGTGGGGAGCCTAAACCAACAAGAACAATGTCCTTGTAAGCAGAGGAGAGATAGCAGGGATGGGCCTGCTCAGAGATCATGCCACGTGAGGACACAGCGAGAAGGTGGCCAAGGAGAGAGGCCTCAGGAAAAATCAGTCCTGCCAACACCTTGATTGTGGATTTCTAGCCTCTGGGACTGTGAGAAAATAAATTTCTACTGTTTAAGCCACCCAGCCTGTGGTATTTTGTTACAGCAGCTCTCTCAGATGAAAACCACACTGTTAATTGTTCATTAGGCCCCTACCTTTGAGAACTTCATTCAACCAGTTCTAATGTCTGCTGAGGGTTTCTCATCCTTTACTGACCTCTTAGAAGGATTTCAACAGCTTGATTGTCCACCGTGTGAGGACATGGACTTTGTTGTGTCTTCACATGGACAGGCATCAGACAGAATGAACGTGTCATCTGCATTTCTCCTCCCCTTTGAACATCAATTACGGAGAGATGGCCTAAAACATTCCTCGCAGGAAAAAAGAAAAAAAGAGGACTAGAAAGTATGAGGCACACAGCTAGATGCTCCAAATATGCCTTCTAATTTAACATCCTTCTTCTATTTTGAGGTGAATATCTTTACTCCTCTTCCTAGGGGAAGAAACAGAGATCCAAAGAGGATAATGGATTTGCCAAGATCATGAAATTACTGATAGAGTCAGAATTCAAATTCATATATTTTTCCCTCCTGAATATATGCTGGTCTAAGGGAAATAAGGTTAATTTTTTTAAATGAAGAAAAGATGCTGACTAGAGTGTTTTCATCAATTGCTTAATTAGAGGAAAGGAGAAATCTGGCTAGGCAGTAGCAGTTACCGAAAAAGGACTGAAATTTTAGAACTATGTGTTTATTTCGGTGGCATCCTCATAACCAACATGACTATCAAAAAGCCAGGCCAAATGTTAAGTTGTGCAAATAAAAATAATGATTACAGAGCAAGCGTCAGGCACTGTTCTTGGATCTTTCTGTGTGTTCTTGATACCGCTATTCAGGAAAGCTAGTGAAAAATCACCAGAATGTCCCAAGGTGGGTGACAAAAGTGACCATGTTTTGAAATCTTGCTACAAGATTGTTGGTTGAATAAACAGGAAAGGTTTTCTGTGGAGAAAATTGAAGATGATATGACGGGCATCTCAAGGAACAGAGAGATTTTCAGGTAGAAGGGAAATTTAGATATAGGGATAAAATTAAGTGGTAGTGAAACTTCCATTACTGAGATTATGCAAACGGATGTGTCCAGATAGAAACAATACCCCCCTTCATTCAATGGGAGATCAACTAATTAAACTACTAAATTTTTTAAACTTGAATGTTTTAGGGGTTTAAGCACTTATAAATGTCATCATCCTTATCTTCTTTATTAACAAAGTTAGACTTGGAGGGAAAATTTAAACAACAACAACAAAACAAACATAAAAAAACTGGATCCCTTCCAGAACTATAAAAAGAATTGGACAGGAGAGAAACATCAAATTTTTCCAACACCATTGCTAAGAGAAATTGTTGCTCAGTTTGAACTCTTCTCTATATTAAGGTTTTAAAATAAATATATTGACAAAATTCAGTCTCAAGTATTGAAAGCCAATAACATCAACAGTTTTGAAAAGATTGTCTGTTTTTGCCTTTATCAGCAAGGGGAGCTCATCCTTAATGCTTATCATTGGGCCAAGCATTGAGCAGAAGCTTCTCATAGTAGGCTGTGGTGGAGTGGTTTTCTTATCTGGGATCGGTGTTTCTTGAGAAGTACCTACATGTAGAGGCTAAGAAGTGAATGCATGATGATAGCGAGCATCATTAGAGGAATTAGAGTAGATAATGCATTTGCCAACAGCAGAGAAGTGCAGTTATGTGATAAGATG
>SJYC01079605.1:0-42800 GCA_006408675.1 Madoqua kirkii | reverse complement strand
CTTGGACAGAGTATCTTGTCTAACCCAGCCTGAGGGAAGAACATTTGTCACAAACCCTCATCAGGAAGGAACCTACAGGGGTGCCTGAATGGGGACTCAGTCAGCTAGTGGCTCACAGAGGAGAATATTCTGCCAGTAAGGTGGGTTCTGAGATATGCAAAGCCTGACTTCAAATGGAGATAGACTTATCAGACCAGAATCTCACCAGTTCCAGGAGGAAGTTGGGAACAAGGAAAGGGGAAGGTTTAGCGGGTTGCTGGAGTAGGGCAGAAGGACTTTTATCTACCTTGGGAGGGTTAATCCACTCTAAAAGCCAAGGTATGGAGGTCATTTCCAGGGATCAAGGTAGTTTGGGGATTGGCAAACTAAATCAGAAGAGAATTTCCAGGAAAAGCTCTTCTTCTATCCCCTCCCCCACCATCCTCCTCTATCAAAGTGCTCTAGACTCCAACATGGATTTTTATTTATTTAATGTAGACCATTTGCCATTTCCTTCTCCAGGAGATCTTTCCAACTCAGGTATCGAACCCAGGTCTCCCGCATTGGAGGCAGATGCTTTAACCTCTGAGCCACCAGGGAAGCCATATTTTTAAAGTCTATATTGACCTTGTTACAATGTTACTTCTGTTGAATGTTTTGGTTGTTTCCTCCCCAGGCATGTGGGTTCCAGGGGATCCAGCCTGCACCCTGTGCATGGAAGGCCAAATCTTAACCCTTGGATCGCCAGGGAAGTCCCATCCAACATAGATTTTAAAATGAAATCTAGTTTTTGAGAACCCTGGGAGAAGTTCTTAACAGTCAGAGGGAATAACTGCCAAACTCTGGGGTGTCCCATGATTGGAAAACTCTGGGAAAAACAAGCAGTCTGTGGTGCCAGGATAATCGTAGGTCACCTTGACAGAACACTTCCTAGATGCCAGGCACTTGGGAGGCAAAGAAAATGCATTTTCTCATCTAATCCGCACAAAAATCTGAGATGATGAACTGTCATTTGCAAATACAGGAGGGAGACTTGGTTGTTGTTGATTTTCAGTCACTAAGTTGTGTCAGAGACTCTTTGTAACCCCATGCCAAGCTCTTCTGCCCTTCACTGTTTCCCAAAGTTAGCTCAAATTTATGTCCATTGAGTCAGTGATGCCTTCCAACCATCTCATCCTCTGCCACCCCCTTCTCCTTTTGCTTTCTCAGCACTGGGGTCTTTTCCAATGAGCTGGCTCTTCCCATCAGGTGACCAAAGTATTGGAGCTTCAGCTTCAGCATCAGTCCTTCCAATGAATATTTGCCAGTCCCACTGAGGCAGTTAGAGGCAGATCTGAGAGTCTAAACTCCATCCATTAGACTCTAAAACCTGTGTGTTCATTTTGAGGCTAAGCAGGGGACATGCAAAAGGGAGACTAGACCAAAGGGTTTTTGGGAAGAAGGAATGTCTTTTCTCTGTGTTCTCAGAAGTGGGCCAAAAAAGGTTGAAAGCCAGTTAAGCTTGATTTCAAATTAAGGAATCACTGATTTTCTCAACATTTGACTAAGAAACACCTCCCTTCTTCCTTCTTGAAGTCATTTAATTTTCACATTAGAGTTGAAGGGAAATCCTCTATTTACCTAATGCTTTCCTGTTCAGTCCTTTCAGGCTATGAATCTTGTATATTTTATATACACAAAGGTGACTTTTCCTTCCTCGAATGACCAACGCTTATCAGCGCAAGCAGCTGATACTGAGCTCATAAATATGTCACTCGGAGTCCGTCTCAGCCCGGCTCTTCTCTGAGCGTAATTCTCCTGCGACAGTTTTCCTCCTCCTTTCTTTTCCTGACCGCTGGGGAGACGGCACTGGGGCCCCAGCCGCCCCCGCAGAGTCTGCTTTGGGTTCACTCCCCATTGGCAAATATAAAAACGAGTGACCGCTGCTTCCACACCGAAGTCATTTCAGCAGAAGCCCGCAGACAATATAAAACAAGGCCCGTGGAGCCAGCGCCTTCCGATTCCAATTAAATATTTCCTGTAAGTCTGTGCCAATTGTGCATCTTGGAAGAACATTTGAAAGCAGAAGTTTGAACTCACGGGGACCCCATTGCCTTAAAAACCTGTTTCCTGTTTGACAAGATTTTACTAGCGAGAGGAAAGTAGCACACTCAGCAATTGTTAGTGGTTCAATGTGCAAAGGTGATGGTTTCCTCCCCCAGGGCCCACCAGCACAGCCTTGTTGAGCTGCAGATTTCTGTCTTCCAGATAAATCTCTCTGAACATTGACCCCTATTCCAAAGGGCCCTAATGACATTTCCAGGATGACAGGAAATACTCTGCTTATCTCCCTATCTGTACATCCTACCTCTGCGTGTGCTATCTTACAAAGCTGGAAAAGCTCTTTAAGACCACTTCATAGATGTTACGTCCATTTTACAGATGAGAAAAGTGTGGCTCAGGGCTCAGATGTTAAGTTTTGCATAGCGTATTTCAGATTGCCAGGGACTAGGTGTTCAAGGCGCCTCTTGTGTCATGACTTTGCACAAGTTTCTAAAATGTTCTTTGTCTCAGTTTCCAGATTCATAAAATGGAGTGAGTGATAGTGGGAATTTGACTTCACAGATTGGAAAGACCTTAAGTTGGTCATAAGAAAGGCACCTCGAATAATCACAAAGTATTATTACTATTAATTTTAAAATGATCATTATTGGACTTGCCTGGCCGTTCAGGTGGTTAAGACTATGAGCTCCCAGTGCAGAGATGCAGGGGGGATGGGTTCATTCCCTGGCTGGGGAAGATCCCACCAGCCATGTGGTATGGCCTGTATATACATATATATACACATATATATCTCATCATTATTATAGTGAAAAAATTTATCCTAGGCTTGAAACTCAAAGCACTCCACAATCTGGCCCTAGTCTACTGGCCCACAGTCTATTTTTCTGCCATGACTCCCTGTTCCCACTCCCACATCACATACACAAACATACACACACACACACACACACACACACACACACACACACTATTCCTTTTGTCAAACTATATTTACCCTCTGAATCTTTGTCCTCTTGGTCCCTTCTTCCCGAGACACTCTTTCTTCCCGTGTGGTCCCACTACCTTCAGGAGGCCTTCCCATCCCACTCGGGGACCAGGCTGGCATCACAACTGGAAGCCTCGTGTATCATCAACATGGTTTTGTCAAGTGACTTAGCCTCTCAGAGTCTCCATGGTCATCTCTAAGATGGGCTAACAATCTTCACCTCGCCATATTATGAGGACTAAACAAGGCAACATGTAACGCCCACAGCCCGGGACAGGCAAAGAATCCACCTGAGCATCGCCCCCCACAGCGCTCCCAGCTCCCACCTTCTTCCTCCCTCGTGCTGTGAATGGACTTTGCTTGTACCTGTCTGAGGACAGCCACCAAACTCTAGCTTGTTATTGTCCTCATGTCTGTATTTGCTGCCTGCTCTCTTTGAAAGCCAGGAATATGTCCATTTCTTTTTGTATGCAACATGGTCCTCATCTCATAGTAAGTCTTCAGCATTGGTGATAGAACTCCAGGAATGTTATCGGCAGGCACTCCTGGACCTGCTTGTCTTGTGGGGCAGGCGTGACTAATACTTTTGGTGAGTCTGTAGAGCGAGAAAGCTGAGCCATAGAGAGGCCAAGGGAGTGAGCATTCCAGGCTCATTCCAAGGCTCTGCCTGCTCTGATCGAGTCCACTTTGCACGAATTTAAATGTGAACTTCCTGCACGACCATGTGAGTAAAATTTGATAAAGTGAGATTTGAGTATTCATTTAACAAATGTATAATACTAATAGCTAGATCTATATTCTAGGCAGCTAGATCTTACTCATATGATATTAATCTCATGAAGATCTTGAGAAGTAGCATCACGGTGATGCTTAGTCAGCACTTGTGAGCCTGTGCTAGGTTCTGGTGGCGTCCATTAGTGAACAGCAAGTTCCTGTTTGTTAAGGTCAAAATGTAGCAGCAGAGACAGGCAAACAGACTAAATGAATTTACTAATTTACAAAGTGAGGGCACAGAAAGGAGAATAATGATCATTTTGGGGAACTAAAAATTATCTGGAACCAGGCAATGTTTGAAGACAATCCTGGGAATTTTAAGGTCAGATCAAGGAGAAAAGGCAATTCTAGGAATAAGGAACAGTGAGTTCAAGGTCATGGAGGAAGAAGGCACCCGAGGAGGTAAAACAGACAGGGGCAGAACTATGTGTCAAGCCAAAGGGTGTGACCTTTTTTCCTGTAGGCAATGGGGAGCCACGGAGGGTTTTGTGTGTATGTGTGTGTGAATTACCCTGGTGTTTTCTGATGATCACTTTGGAGGTCTTGGAGCAGGAGGAGATCAGGAAGATGGCCTGAACTCTAAAGTTAGTTATATCAATACTGAAAATGATTCTAATATAAATAGAGTTATGATTATTATCCCTGGATATTAGTAAAGTTTGGCTTCTTCCATGTTAAGGTTTATTGTTTCTTTGGATAAAACTGAGTCTTTGGATAAAATTGAGAGGAAATATGCTGTATTTCAGAAAGATCTTTGAAGGGACCAACCATCCCTTCAAAAAAACAGATATGGAGAAGAATACTGTAGGGTATGATAGAAAGATAATCCAGAAACTTTCACTGAGCCCAGTTTCCGAAGGCTTCCTTTGACTTGACCCACCCAATTCCTGCCCCAACAGAGTCCTGGCTGAGGACTGAGTCCCTGGGTTCCCAGCCCTGTAGCCCCAGGGAGGGCCCCAGGCTCCCGCCCCCATCAGTCCCCTGTGGCTGCCTCACGTGACCACGCCTGCACAGGGAATGTCCTTGAACAGCTTTATTCTTTCTTTGTTTTTGAAACAACACCTGACCGATCCCACGTGAAATGTCCTTAAGGAAGGGAGCTCACCAACAGATGGTGCTGCTGGGGCTGGTCCCTGGATAAACAACCTTCTCACCCTGGATGGGGCTGGCTCAGTCCCAGCTTGCCATGCCAGGCTTTTAACTTTCCTTCCATTTTCAAGGGCTTCCCCAGTGGCTCCAACGGTAAAGAATCTGCCTACAGTGCAGGAGACACAGACTTGGGTTCCATCTCTGAGAAGGGAAGATCCCCTGGAGGAGGGCATGGCAATCCACTCAGTGTTCTAGCCTGGAGAATCCCATGGACAGAGGAGCCTGACAGGCTAGAGTCCACGGGGTCACAGAATTGGACATGTTCCATTTTCAAAGACTGCGTTCTTGCTGGTTTGCACCTTCTTTCAGTGACCTGTGTGGGATGTCACCATGTACAGTAAACTAGGCGCTTCCTGGGAACACCCCCCGCACCCCCCACTGAAGGTTAAGTGGGTGGGCTTGCTCCTCCTTTGGGGCCCTCCACCTCCAAACCCCACCCCAGACCATTATAAAGTTCTAAAGGCTTCTAGCCATTGACTCTGGATCAGTGGAGGTTCCTGCCCTGTCCCCAGGGTGACCGACCACTGGGATGTCCAGCTGACTTTGGCCCATTGGTGAGTCCCAGCCTTGGTTGCTGCCTTCTCCTTTGTTGTTGTTCAGTTGCTCAGTTCATCTGGAACTTCACTAAGGTCTAGGATGGGGTTTGGAGGTGGGGGGCCCCAAAGATGAGCCAGCCCACCCACGTAACTTTTGGGGAGGGCCATATTCCCAGGAAATGCCTAGTTTACTGTCCAAGGTGGCCTCCCTCACAGGTCACTACAAGAAAGTGCAAAGCAGCAAGAACGCAGTCTTTGAAAATGGAAGGTGTCCGATTCTTTGCAACTCCACGGACTGCAGCACAACCTGACCTTCACTATCTCCTGGAGTTTGGTCAAACTCATGTCCATTGAATAGGCAAGGCCATCATCTTACCCTCTGTTGTTCCCTCCTCCTCCTGCCCTCCATCTTTCCCAGCGCGAGAGTCTTTTCCAATGAGTCAGCTCTTTGCATTAGGTGGTCAAATTATTGCAACTTTAGCTTCAGCATCATTCCTTCCAATGAATAATCAGGGTTGATTTCCTTTAGGATTGACTGGTTTGATCTCTTTGCTGTCCAAGGGACTCTCATGAGTTTTCTCCTGCACTGTAGTTTGAAAGCATCAGTTCTTTGACACTCAGTCTTCTTTATGGCCCAATGTTCACATCCATACATGACTCCTGGAAAAACAGCTTTGGCTATATGGACCTTTGTCAGCAAGTGCTAGAGAAATATCAATAATCTCAGATATGCAGATGGCACCACCCTTATGGCAGAAAGTGAAGAGGAGCTAAAAAGCCTCTTGATGAAAGTGAAAGAGGAGAGTGAAAAAGTTGGCTTAAAGCTCAACATTCAGAAAACGAAGATCATGGCATCCAGTCCCATCACTTCATGGGCAATAGATGGGGAAACAGTGGAAACAGTGTCAGACTTTATTTTTTGGGGCTCCAAAATCACTGCAGATGGTGACTGCAGCCATGAAATTAGAAGATGCTTACTCCTTGGAAGAAAAGTTATGACCAACCTAGATAGCATATTGAAAAACAGAGACATTACTTTGCCAACTAAGGTCCATCTAGTCAAGGCTATGGTTTTTCCTGTGGTCATGTATGGATGTGAGAGTTGGACTGTGAAGAAGGCTGAGTGCCGAAGAATTGGTGCTTTTGAACTGTGGTGTTGGAGAAGACTCTTGAGAGTCCCTTGGACTGCAATGAGATCCAACCAGTCCATTCTGAAGGAGATCAGCCCTGGGATTTCTTTGGAAGGAATGATGCTAACACTGAAACTCCAGTACTTTGGCCACCTCATGCGAAGAGTTGACTCATTGGAAAAGACTCTGATGCTGGGAGGGATTGGGGGCAGGGAGAGAAGGGGACACCCGAGGATGAGATGGCTGGATGGCATCATGGACTCAATGGACGTGAGTCTGAGTGAACTCCGAGAGATGGTGATGAACAGGGAGGCCTGGCGTGCTGCAATTCATGGCGTCGCAAAGAGTCAGACACGACTGAGCGACTGAACTGAACTGAACTGATAAGTTTGTCATAGCTTTCTTTCCAAGGAACAAGTTCTTTTAATTTCATGGCTGCTGTCACCATCTACAGTGATTTTGGAGCCCAAGAAAATAAAATCTGCCACAATTCCCACTTTTCCCCCACCTATTTGCCATAAAGTGATGGAACTAGATGCCATGATCTTAGTTTTTTCTAATGTTGAGCTTTAAGCCAGCTTTTCCCACTCTCCTCTTTCACCCTCACCACGAGGCTCTATAGTTCCTCTTCACTTTCTGCCATTAGAGTGGTATCATCTGCATATCTGAGGATGTTGATATTTCTCCCAGCAATCTTGATTTTAGCTTGTGCTTCATCCTGAGTACATCATTTCACATGATGTACTTTGCATTTAAGTTAGATAAGCAGGGTGACAACATACAGCCTTGATGTACTCCTTGCTCAATTTGGAACCAGTCCATTGTTCCATGTCTGGTTCTAACTGTTGCTTCTTGACCCACAAACAGGTTTCTCAGGAGACAGTAAGGTGGTCTGGTATATCCATCTCTTTAAGAATTTTTCACAGTTTGTCATGACCCACACAGTAAAAGGCTTTCACATAGGAAAAATTACAGGGCTCCAATATTTTATTTAATAAATGATGGGGCATCCAATTATTATGGGATGGTTGCTATGTATATAGGTTGTAGGTCAGAAGTGAAGTGAAGTGAAAGTAGCTCAGCTGTGTCTGACTCTGCGACTCCATGGACTATACAGACCATGGAATTCTCCAGGTCAGAATACTGGAGTGAGTTGCTGTTCCTTTCTCCAGGGGATCTTCCCAAACCAGGGACTGAACCCAGGTCTCCCACATTGCAGGTGGATTTTTTACTGTTTGAGCCACCAGGGAAGCCCCTGTAGGTCAGAACCATCCCATAATAGTTGGCGTCCCATTCCAGGAGGCAAATGCCTTGTGCTCCTCCACATCCCTCTAGTTTGGTGGTGTTCTTCTGAGGCATCTTTCCTCCCCTTGGGCTCTGAGTTCACTTGCAGCGAAGTCATCTGTAAGAACATATTTGTGGGAAGGAGAGAGGCAGTGGGCGCCCTGTACCCAGCCAGGGATGGCTGCTTCTCCTGCACACTGGTTTCAGGACTGGGAGTAAGCTTCCAGGAATTACCTATTTGAATACATTCAAAAACATATGGACTTGCTTGCTGCTGTATCTTTAAAAGTCTTATTAATAAATACAATGGTAGATGTGGACAGTGGTTCTCAACTCTGGCTGCCCAATAGAATCATCTGGAGAGCTCAAAATCTTTAGGATTTTATAGTTTCTTTGATAAATTGAAATCAGAAAATGGTGAAAACGGTGATCCTAGCAGGCTTTTTCTTTCTGAAACCATCCTCCAGTGCTTCACTTGCCCTTCATTAATTGTCTTGGAGTTGACCCAAATAAAAGCCTATTTCATCTCATTCACCTCCCCTACCTGCCACCCACTGGCAGTGTTAGGCAACAGAACTAGGCATGATGCCTGCCTGATGACACACAGGATGCTCTGACTGATCAGAAGTGGCTCTTCCCTCAGCTGGAGATTTTTCCTGCAGGGTTTCAAGTGCTGGCATTTCTAGCCTAGCATTCTCCCGACCTGTACACCTGCTTGCAGTCACTTCAATAGGGAGGAAGGTCAAGAGCAAGAAATCAGCCCCTTTCTCTTGCACAAGCCATCTCAGGGATGGAAGTGGGGATTGTCTAAATATCATTCTGTGTTTTGCCAGAAAAGAGAAAAGAGCCCTGGTATGTTCCAGAGAAGAGAATTAACTTTCTCCAGAGATGATGATCACACCACATCCTAGCTGGAATCTCCAGGGGACAGATGGCTGGAGAATCAGAAGTAGGGAGAGCTGGGGACTTAATTATTCTTCTTGACAACTGATTTTAAAGTGTGTTTGACTTGCATTTCTGCAGAA
Source organism: Madoqua kirkii (assembly GCA_006408675.1). Taxonomy (NCBI): domain Eukaryota; kingdom Metazoa; phylum Chordata; class Mammalia; order Artiodactyla; family Bovidae; genus Madoqua; species Madoqua kirkii. Next base: position 33,895 of record SJYC01079605.1, on the reverse strand, counting down.
TAAAATATAAGTAAAAAAGAAGAGGAGGGAAAACTAGGTCTCGAGAGAACTAGAGACTCAAGGAATTTCATTGTTGTTGATGGTACAATGAAAAGTAAAAATGAAAAGTCGCTCAGTGATGTCAGACTCTTTTTGATCCCATGGATTGTAGCCCACTAGGCACCTCTGTCCTTGGAATTCTCTAGGCAAGAGTATCGGAGTGGGTAACTATTCTCTTATCCAGGGAATCTTCTCTACCAAGTGATCGAACCCAGTTCTCCTGCATTGCAGGCAGATTTTTTACCATCTGAGCCACCAGGGAAGCCCACTGATGCTACAGTTAGCCCATAACAGAAGAGAGTTATAAAGGGAATATAAACCTTGATGCCACTGCCTTTCTGAGCATCCTAGTTTGAATGGAGCTTTAGCCAAAGCCTGGGAAGGTAGAGCAGATGCACTGTGTGGGGAAATGCTCTTTCAGGTAGGTTTGGGAATCCAACGTGGTTTTTATCATTTCCAAACACATTGTTGTTGTTCCTCTAGGCAACTATCATTTGATGAATGTCTTGGTGGTGATGTTGTAAAGGAAAACCTTGAGAAACAGACTGCTTAGTTTAATTGCTGATAGCATTCACATTTCTTTGACAGTACAGGGTACTTAGGAAAATCTAGTTGAAGTCACAACCAAGAAGGTTACACACCCTGGCTGAGCCAGATCTTGACAAGATTTGATATAGTCACAGTTAGAGATAGTGCAAAAAACAAACTAATTCAAAACAAACAAAAAAAATGAACTTCAGCATGGACTTGAGTAAGGAGTATAAAATGACGGCCAGGGAGTGGCGGTCATGTGCCTTTGCAGCTTCGAAGTGTGTGCTGGTGCTTTGGTAATATTCAGTAGGAAGGAAGGGTTTGGTGAGGCTGGAGGGGACAGCAGAGGAAAGGCGTGGGGGAACTGCCTGGTGCCCTGGGAACTGTGAGAAGGGAGGGGTCTAGCACCTCCTAGGCTGGGCTAGGGGACTTGAGACAAGGCCCAGGTGCAGGCTGTGGAAACACCTGTATGGCATTTTGGGGAGAAGGTTCATCCTGTTAACTGACCCAGGCAGGATGCTTGGGTGTGTGGGGCCCCTTCAAACTGCCTAGGATCCTGCCTCTTTCCCCAGCACTTTCCAGATTCAAAAATGAGTATTTTCAAAGAGGAGTTCACACACATCTGAGGGACAAAAATCAAACTTTGCTTTAAGCTTTTGAACATGAAGTTTGAAAGAAGGGTATCACTGGACTTCGTTGGTGGTCCAGTGGTTAAGAATCTACCTGACAATGCAGGGGATGTGAGGTCAGTCCTTGGTCTAGGAAGATTTCACATGCCCACTGGGCAACTAAGCCCGTGCACCACAACTACCGAGTCCGTCCGTGCTCTGAGAGGCCACGGGGCTGCAACTGCTGAGCCTGTGCACCCTAGAGCTCAAGCTCTGTAACAAGAGAAGCCACTGGACTGAAAACTCCATACACTGCTAGAGAGTAGCCCCTGCTAGGCACAACTCACAGTCAAATACCCAACACAGCCAAAATAATAATAATAATAAAGAAAGCTATCACCGTGATCACAGATGCACAAGGAAGGTAGGGCTTAAGAATCTCCACTCATCCTCTCATGTTGTCTCTTGCTCTTTGGAAACTGTAGATTTAGATGGTTGGAAAATATTAAATAAAGAAATCCAAAAGCTTCTTTGAGCATTTAGTCACAGAGGTGGTCAGGGACTAGAACAAAATAAAATGACTCTGTTTCTTAGCAGACAGTAGCAATTTCTAAAATTCTTCCAAGTCATATTAAAATAAAAGAAAAGACTTTCCAGATCAAGGATATTTCCAGCATCATGTAATAATGTAGGAAAGTAACTGTGTCCCCATAAAACAACTCCATTCAAAAGAAGAAAAAAAAAAAATACCTTTTAGGAATGGCAAAGGAAGGACGTTACATGCCTTGTGTCTGAGCACAAATGGGTGAGATCCGCATGATTAAAAACCATTTCTAATGGAATGTTGTGTCACCACACATCCAACCATTTCTAATGGAATGTTGTGTCACCACACATCCAAATAGTTCTCATTTCTACTGGTTTCCTCCTCAAAAATTAGATCTTCTAATTCATTTCAGGAAAGAAAATTTTAAGTAGACATTGCATTTAAAATTCTTTTAAACTCATGGTCTTAGGTTCAACCAAAAGCTACAAAATGTCAAGATAAGTAACAAGTTCATATATTGTCCTGATTGGATGTTTCAAGTTTGACCAGGAGGGCTCCCACTCACTAGCCTGCCCCTCTATCTGCCACTTGGCTTTACTTTTGGTCCCACAAAGGAAACCATGACTCCGGGGCTTTCTGAAGCAGCTGGATGTCATGGCAGGTGAGTGATGATCCAAGGAAAGCCAAGGAGCACACAATCCCCCTTAGACAGTATCACTTTGGGGATGCTCTCTTCAATCCATAGTATTATCCAGGGGAACTTTAGGAATCCTCTATTTAAGGTTTTGTTTTCTAATAATAAGACTAGAAACTCCTTCTTCACTTCAAATGTTAAAATCAAATTTGTTTCCTGGATTATTTTCTTTCTACCTTATCATTAGCATTTCGTGATTTCATTATTAGCATTTCATGGTTTCATCATTAGAGTTTCATGTAATTAGTTTTAAAATAGAAATTTTATTACTTATAATGAGAAATAAAAGTTTAGGAAAATATAAAGAAATGAAAACAGGAAGGAAAATGTCACATGTATTTCCACCAATCAAAAGATCTAAAGTGATATTTTGAGGTTATTTGTGCAGTTTTTTTTTTCCACATAATGATTTTCTAAAAATTCAACATAGGCAAACTGTACAGAGAGTGAGAAGGTAAAACAGAAACATTCTTGGCAAAAGATATTTGCAATAGAAATGTCTGAGAAAGGACTCATATCTAGAATATTAAAACGTTCCTAGGAATTGATAAGAAAAAGACAACCAAAAAATGGGCAAAAGACTTGAATGGGTCCATGTCTTAAAAAGATATTAAATGGCCAGCCAACATGTAAAAAAGTGCCCAACCTCATTTTAATTGTAAGAGTTATACAAATTAAAATCACAATAACATACTGCTGCACACCTAAAAGAATGACGAAAGTTAAACTGATAATAGCAAGTGTTGCTGAGGATGTAGGACTCTCATATAAGTCTCCTGAGAGTGTCAGTTGGCACAGTTCTTTGTAAATGATTGGATCTCCTATTAAGTATTCAACTTCTTTATCCATCATCCATTGATGGGCACAGAGGTTGCTTCCACATCTTGACTATTGTAAATAATGCTACAAAGAACATGGGGATACAGATATATTTTTAAGTTGATGCTTTTGTTTCCTCTGGGTATATTCCCAGATGTGGAATTGCTGGATGATATGGTTGGCCTATTTTTAATTTTTTGAGGGTCCTCCACATTCTTTTCCATAGTGACTGTACCAATTTATAATCTCACAACAGTGCACAAGGATTCTCTTTTCTCTATATTCACAGGAAGATTTGTTATTTTTTGTCCTTTTGATGATGGCCATTCTAACAGGTAAGAGGTGATATCTCATTGTGGTTTAACTTGCATTTTCCTAATGACTAGTGATGTTATCATCTTCTCATTTACGTAGTGGCCTTTTGTATATCTTCTTTGGAGAAAAGTTTATTCAGGTCCTTTGTCCAATTTTTAAACTGGGTCATTTGTCTTTTTTTGCTACTAACTTGTATGAGATTTTGGATGTTAGCTTCTCATCATATATGTGGTTCACATGTTGTTGTTTTTTTTCCCTATTCCACATGTTTTCTTTTCACGTCCTTGATAATTTCTTTTTTCTGTGCGGTAGTTTTTAGTTTGATAGAGGACCACTTGTTGTTTGTTTTGCTAATTGTGCTTTAGCTGTCCTATTAAAAACCGATTGCCAACCCCCATGTAAAAGAGCTTTTTTCTTTGGTTTTCTTCTAAAAAGTTCATGATTTAAAGTCTTAAGTCTTTAATCTATTTTGAGTTAATTTTTATGAGTGGTGTAAGATTTGGGTTCAGTTTTGCTGTTTTTCATGTGACTATCCAACTATCTCAGCACCATGTATTGAAAAAAAAAAACCTGCCTTTTCTCCATTGAATATTCTTGACTCCCTTGATAAATGTTAGTTAACTGTGTATGCTTGGGTTTGTTTCTGGGCTCCTGATTCTGTTCCATTTCTTTTATGTGAGCGCCATACTGTTTTGATGGGGGATCTTAGTTCCCCGACCAGGGATTAAACCTAGACCACAGCAGCGAAAGAGAGAAAGTGCCAAGTCCTAGCCACTGGGCTGCCAGAGAATTCTCTCGACACTTTTAGAACTAAAGTTACTCATTTCACTTCAAAATAAGTTACTTAGGAAAAGACACTTTAGCGTAACATATGAATAGCACAGATTATAGAAACAGTGACCAGCTTCAACCTGTGGTTCTACCACTCACTGACTTCTCTATGTCTCACTTTTCTTACGTGTAGGATAGAAGTTACACTCACTGGAAAGGACCCATGTTAGAATTCAATGAGAAAATTAAGGTAATACTACCACGGTCCTTGGCACATAGTAAATGCTCAATACATATCTAACACTGTTATTATTAGTGTTTAGCAGATGTGAGGTTTTAGAGTTTGATGTGTGTGTGTGTGCACACACGTGCTTGTGCTGAGTCATATCTGACTCTGCAACTTCATGGACTGTAGATCACCAGGCTCCTCTGTCCATGGGATTTCCCAGGCAATAATATTGGAGTGGGTTGCCGTTTGCTTTTCCAGGGGACCTTCCTGACTCAGGGGTTGAACCTGTGTCTCTTGCACTGCAGGTGGATTCTTTTTCTTTTTATAAGCATTTAATTAATTAATTTGTCTTTGGCTGTGCTGAGTCTTCGTTGCTGCACAGGCGTTTCTGCGGTTGCAGCGAGCAGGACTCCTCTCTAGTTGTGGGCCTGGGCTTTTTCCTTCAGCGGCTTCTCTTGTTGCAGAGCACGGGCTCCAGAGTGCACGGGCTTCGGTAGCTGCAGCATGTAGGCTCCTTAGTTGCAGTTCCCAGGGTTTTAGAGCACCGGCTCAATAGTTGTGGCACACGGGCTCAGTTGCTCCAAGCCATGTGGTATCTTCCTGGACCAGGGATTGAACCTGTGTCTCTAGCACTGGCAGGTGGATTCTTTATCACTGAGCCACCAGGGAAGCCCCATTAGAGTTCAACAGATGATGACTAATCATATCACTAAGTAATAGTTCTCAATGAAAAGTGTCTTGATTTCTCATGTGTTTTTCTGTGGCTGCTGCTGATATTAATGAACCACAGCTCACAATTTAGAAAAGAGTACTATATTAGGGAGGGCTTGGGGATGTGCTGAAGGCCAGGTCACCCAGACAACATCACTATTTAACATTAAGAAAAAGAGAACAGGAGGTTGAGTCCTGGAGCTGCAGATCTCTAAAATGTGAGCAAAGATAAATGGTGAATTTTTAGTTTCTCAAGAGGCAAACAATTCAAGCACTCCTGGAATCTGAAATGAAGGTTTAGGGTGGTAGCTGCTGCTGCTGCTGAGTCGAGTCAGTCGTGTCCAAGGGATGGCCAGATCAAAGCTGTAGGTGATCTTGACTTACTGAGATTAGCAGGGGCAGCCTGCTAGCTAGGGCTCTGAACTTGAGAAGGTGAGCCCCGAGGTGGGGACCCATGGAGCCAGGTAAGGTGGCCACTTCCCAGGGGCAGGTCTCGCTGCACCTGCAGCAGTGTGTAGAGCGGTTGCTCCTTGGGATGGAGTGGGTGGAGTTCCGCATCTCAGATTTTCACTCCACTTACAATGTCCTTATTCAAGCCTTCCTTGGACAGACCCCAGGCTGGGGAGGGACCCCCTCCCCTGGCGGAAGCTGGGATATTTTACTCCATAATCATGATCCTGCCTGGCAGCTCCTGCCCCTCCCTCTTCCACCCCCTCCAGGGCAGACTCACCACCAGATAGAACCACCTTTAAACATTTCAGCGGCTTTTAGATCCTGTAAAGACTGCTGCTCTTTAGGAAGAACTAAGTTTATCAAACTTAACATCCTAGGCACCATCACTCAGAAATTTAGTGACCGTCCCACCTTTCAATTCAGGCTTCCCTGGTGGCTTAGATGGTAGAGAATCTGTCTGCAATGCTGGAGACCAGGGTTTGATCCTTGGGTTGGGAGGATCTTTTTTTCCTCAACCTTTTCGCTTGAAAACTTTCACGCCTCCATAAAAGTTGAAAGAACAGTACAAGGGACATTGTGATATCCTTCACACAGACTCATGGATTCATTCTGTTGACACTTATTGAGCCTCCAACAGTATGCTTGGCACTCTGGCAGCCTTTAAATAAACAAATATGAGTGAATTCTGCTGCCTGAGCTCCAGGTCCTCATGGCTCACAGGGCAAGAGCAAGTGTAAGACAAAAAAATCCTCTTCTCTGCATCTGAAATTGGGGTCTGCCAACCAAGTGGGACCCCACTTCAGCCCTCAGGCTGCATCACAGTGTTTTCCTGGGCACAGAAGGGTAGATTTACTGGGCAGATGGCAGCTCCACACCCACAGGGAGGGTCTACTTACCATGAGAATCTCTGCAGGTTCACAGAGTGACCTATGAAGAGATGGAAGCCTTGCCTAACTGAGGATGTGATGACAGATCAAAACATGGAACCGTTCTCTTGTCTTTTACATCATGACTGAGGCACTACAGTACCCAGAGGAAACAGTTTGCCCTTTATATAGAAAATTAAAGAGGAACTTACCTGGTGGTCCAGTGATTAAGAATCCGCCTTGCAATGCAGGAGACTTAAGTTCCACTCCTGGTTGGGGAACTAAGATCCCACATGCTGTGGAGCAGCTAAGCCTGCATGCGACTGCTTGAGCCCACACAATGCAACTAAAGAATTTGTGCATCACAACGATAGATTCTGCATGATGGAGACTTAAGGCAGCCAAAAGAAGAAAGAGAAAAAAACGAAGAAAGCACCTCGAAAGGGCTTATTACTTGGATACTTTCTGTCTAATGCTATATTCAACAGCACTGGATGATTCCTAGCTGGTTTAGGATCAAAGAATTAAACGAGTGACATTTTGGAGGGTCTGTTCTTTTTATTCCAGTTTAATTTTCTGACAGTGTATAAGTTTAAGGTATTCAACGTGAGAAACATGTGCACTGCAAAATGATTACTGCAATATGGTTAGTTAACACCATCATCTCATATAACTGCCTTTTTTTTTTTTTGTGGTGAGAACACTGAAGATCTGCTCTCTTAGCCACTTTCAAGTGTACAATAGAGTATTGTTAACTGTGGTCACCATGCTGTACATTGGATCCTTAGAACTTACTCATTTTAATGAGGGTTCCCGTTCAGTAGAAAATACAGGCATTTAAGGATACATTTCTCCAAACAACTTGAAATGTTAAGAAAAAACAAGGCACACAGAAGTTAGAAAAGATCTAGTGGGTGTAGAAGGAGATCAGAGGAAAGACAATAATAATAGAGACAGCCGGAGCAGTCTGAGAAAGCTTCCCAGCTGAGTGGCAATAAGCAGTAAATTTAAACTCAGCAAATGTCACAATACATATGAAAAAGGACCTGGAAGAAACACACCAAACTCTTTATCGGATTGAGTATGGGAGGTATTAAAGGGGACAGTTGATTCTGATTGCATCCAATAAAAGATGACTAGCTTTACTTGTATAAGCAGTGGTGTGCTGTATTAACACATATATGTGGAATCTAGAAAAACGGTACAGATGAACCTGTTTGAATGGCAGGAAAAGGGACGCAGACCCAGAGAATTGACATGTGGCATGGAAGATGAGGATGAATTGGGAGATTGGGAATGACATATATACACTACCATGTCTGATAGATGGCTGGTGGAAACCTATTACACAGTGCAGGGACCTCAGCTTGTTCCTCTGTGATAATTTAAAAGTGTGGGATTGAGGGGGGGGTGGGAGGGAGGTCCAAGAAGGAGGGAAGAGATAATATGCTTGCATATGGCTGATTCACTTCCTTGTACAGCAGAAACTAACACAATATTGTGAAGATACTGTGATTTTTAAAAAACCGTTTAAGAAGCAACTTTCTCCAAAGGAAAAAAAAAAGTTTATACTGTTGTGTTGTTTTACCGTGGTGTTTTCCATGGTGTAAATACTTCCCCTAAGGCTTCCCAAGTGGCTCAAATGGTAACGAATCAGCCTACAGTGCAGAAAATTTGGGTTGATCCCTGGGTTGGGAATATCCTCTGGAGAAGGAAATGGCAATCCACTCCAGTATTCTTGTCTGGAGAATTCCATGGACAGAGGAGCCTGGCCAGCTACAGTCTGTGGAGTCGCAAAGAGCTGGACACGAGTGAGCAACTAACATTTTCACTTTCATGGCTAATTTCAAGCAACCAAAATCAAGGCAACTAGCTCACAAATTCTTGGAAATTTAACAATTCAAGCAATTGTTGTGTGCCAGGCTCTGGGTCAAGTGCTGGGGAGTGGTGGAGAAAAGATTATGATGCAATGCTCATCTGCCAGACAACAGAAATACAGTGGGGGCGCTGGAAGAGGAACTAGAGGAAGAGGAGATTAGCGCTGAGGTGTGGGGAAGGAGGAGACTCAGAGTAGTTCCTTGCATGAGCTTTGAAAGATGGAATAATAATTAAAGAACAAGAGGGAAGGCCCAAAGCATGGAAGCATATGATACATTCTGCGAATTGAAGATTGCTCCCTTTGCTGAAGATTATTGGCACCAAATGTAGATTGAGGCCAGAACAGAGGGTTGGGGCTATATTATCAAAGGTGATGAATTTCACTGGTTAGTAATGTGAGCTACTAACAAATTTTGAGAGGCTTCAGGCAATAACTGATGGCAGCGTGGAGACTACACCGGAAGAGACAGCAGAGAGGATTGTGCTGCCTGCACGCTCAGCCGTGTCTGCCTCTATGTGACCCCATGCACTGCAGCTCGCCAGGCTCCTCTCCCCATGGGTTTCTCCAGGCAAGAATACTGGAGTGGGTTGCCATTCTCTTCTCCAGGGGCTCTTCTTGACCCAGGGATTGACTCCTGCATTGGCAGGTGGGTTTTTCACCATTGCTGCCACCTGGGAAGCCCCAAAAGAGAGCAGAGCAGTGTATGAAACAGGATACAGTGAGGGCTTCAATTAAGGCAACACAGTAGAGATAGAAATATCACAGGCCCAAGAAGCATTTGTGAGGAAGAATTAACAGGATAATGAAGTGAGGGGAATTAACAGACAACGAATTAACAGGCTGAAGTGGGTGGAGGAGATCGGTTGCTTGAAGGTAATACCTGCTGCTGCTGCTGCTGCTGCTAAGTCGTTTCCGTCATGTCCGACTCTGGGACTCTGAAAAATGATCACTCTGCCTCCTGTGGGAATGAATGACTTTATCATCAAAGAAAAGAATCATTTTTAAGAGACTGTAAAGGTTAGGAGTTGGTAGTCCAGTGGTTGTTTAGTGGACTTTCCTGGTGGCTCAGTGGTAAAAAACCTGCCTGCCAATCCAGGAGACTTGGGGTCAATCCCTAGGTTGAGAAGAGCCCTTGGAGAAGGACATGGCAATCCACTCCAATATTCTTGCCTGGAAAACCCCATGGACAGAGGGGCCTGGTGGGCTACAGCCCATGGGGTCGTAAAGAGCTGGACACGACTGAGCACACAGTGACATTTGTGAGTTTGAATGTTGGAGACTTGAGTGGCAGGCCCTGAAGGTGGTTTCATTTTACTGTATTTGGATTTATGGATCTTGTCCTGGGTAGTTATGTGATGGAAGTGATCCACTTTTGATTTGAGATGGAGGACATCTCCCCAAATTGAGAATAATAATTAACCCAGGAGTTTACTAGATAAATAGTAATTTATCCATGGAGCTTGAGAAAAGAATAAGTGAGGGAAGGGAGGAAAGCAGCCAGTTACTCTGAAGAGTAATCTAGTTACTCTGAAGAGTAATAGGTACAATACAGAAAGAATAAGGGAGTGAGAGGTGCCTGGTGATTCATGTGAGAAACCAGTTGGGAAGGAAGCCAGAAACAATACTTAAGGCCTCAGATGTCTAAGTACAAACACACAGAACAGTGAGGGCTTCAATTAGGCAACACAGTAGAGATAGAAATATCACAGGCCCAAGAAGCATTTGTGAGGAAGAATTAACAGGATAATGAAGTGAGGGGAATTAACAGACAACGAATTAACAGGCTGAAGTGGGTGGAGGAGATCGGTTGCTTGAAGGTAATACCTGCTGCTGCTGCTGCTGCTGCTAAGTCGTTTCCGTCATGTCCGACTCTGGGACTCTGAAAAATGATCACTCTGCCTCCTGTGGGAATGAATGACTTTATCATCAAAGAAAAGAATCATTTTTAAGAGACTGTAAAGGTTAGGAGTTGGTAGTCCAGTGGTTGTTTAGTGGACTTTCCTGGTGGCTCAGTGGTAAAAAACCCGCCTGCCAATCCAGGAGACTTGGGGTCAATCCCTAGGTTGAGAAGAGCCCTTGGAGAAGGACATGGCAATCCACTCCAATATTCTTGCCTGGAAAACCCCATGGACAGAGGGGCCTGGTGGGCTACAGCCCATGGGGTCGTAAAGAGCTGGACACGACTGAGCACACAGTGACATTTGTGAGTTTGAATGTTGGAGACTTGAGTGGCAGGCCCTGAAGGTGGTTTCATTTTACTGTATTTGGATTTATGGATCTTGTCCTGGGTAGTTATGTGATGGAAGTGATCCACTTTTGATTTGAGATGGAGGACATCTCCCCAAATTGAGAATAATAATTAACCCAGGAGTTTACTAGATAAATAGTAATTTATCCATGGAGCTTGAGAAAAGAATAAGTGAGGGAAGGGAGGAAAGCAGCCAGTTACTCTGAAGAGTAATCTAGTTACTCTGAAGAGTAATAGGTACAATACAGAAAGAATAAGGGAGTGAGAGGTGCCTGGTGATTCATGTGAGAAACCAGTTGGGAAGGAAGCCAGAAACAATACTTAAGGCCTCAGATGTCTAAGTACAAACACACAGGGCACAGGTAACAAGCAAATTAAACTTGAGGTTTTAACACCAGGCATAGACAAGATGACCTCATTGAAACCTTGTCGACAGGGCTCAAGATGGATAGCACACTTTAGGGTATAGCTGAAATTAACACAACATTGTAAGTCAAGCATACTTCCATAAAAAAACAAATTTTAAAAAAGTTAGAAAAAAGAAATGAAGCAACTTCTTGTATGTTTACACAGAAAAATGTGAAAACATATTCAGTAAACAAAGTAAGTTACAAATAGATGTACGTAATAAGAGATTCAATTTTGGTAGAATGAAGAACTAGTACTATTAAAAAAAAAAAGACTGACATACTGTGATGAAGTGAAATATATGCTCATATCTATGAGATGGAGAAGCATATTTATTTGGGTGTATTTACCTGGATGTTGCAGAGGAACCAGGTGGAAGAGCAAAAAGATGAATATTTAGAAGGAGAGGATCAGAGCATAAAGGCAGTTACTACACACCATTTGCCTAGAAGGTGAGTGGAAAAGTATTAAATATCAAATTTGAATTAAATATTTTAATAAAATCCTTTCAAAAACTTTAATGGAAAATCTGACCCTGATTTTGTGAACATAACTTTTCTATGCCCATTTCTGTGTTTGAAATAGGTGCATACAGTTCCTTAAAAAGACTTTAAAAAAATGTCCTCTTGAAATTCTAATCATCTCCATCAAGAAAAAAAAATTGTCTATGTGGGTGAAAAAATTAAAATATGTTCATAAAGATTAAAAAAATGTACAATTGAGACTATAGAATATAAACAGTAATTCCCTTTTTTTTTATTGATAAATAGGATGCTGAAATTCATGTGACCAGATAAGCAGATTCTTTATGATGGGCAGATACACTTGTCACTCATCCAATGGAAATAGCCCTCCAGCAGGCAGAATAACTCCCTGTAGCACGAGTCTGTTAGAAAGGAGTCTGATAAAAAGTTCATTATCAGTGGGGAATTCTCTGGTGGCCCAGTGGTTAGGACTCTGCTTTCACTGCCAAGGGTGCAGGCTTGGCCCCTGGTGGGGAAATTAAGATCCCACAAGATCCCTCTCAGCTGTGTGGTAAAAAGAGGAAAAAAAAAAACAAACAAAAAACCCACACTGAGAGCTCCAGAAAGTGTCAGAGGCTTGTTGATACTCTCAGGTCTTCTCATCTCATTTGGAGTCCCTGTCCACCAGTGCCCCAGGATGTTACGGGTTAAATCCTGTCCTGCCACCACCCTTCCTCAAGTTCATATGCAGAAAAGCTTACTACTCCTCAGAACCTCAGGATGTGACCTTATTTGGAAATACGGTCTTTGCTGATGTAATCAAGTTACATGGAGGTCATCCTGGATTAGGGTGGGCCCTAATCCAGTGACTGTGTTGTGCTTAGTTGCTCAGTCCTGTTTGACTCTTCTGTGCCTTTTTAAGGAGAGGGGAATTTGGACGCAGAGAAACATGTAGAGGGAAGACAACGTGAAGGACAAAAGGAAAAGGTGGACATTTGGTGCCAAGGAGAGAGGCCTGGGCCGGAGCTCCGCCTCTCAGCCCTCGGGAAGAACCACCTTGATCTTGGAGCTCTGTCCTCCAGAGCTGGAGACAATGGATTTCTGTGGTTTAAGCCACTCAGCCTGTGGTGCTTTGTTACAGCTGTGCTAGCGAACCAACACCCGGGAACAGAGCTCGGCTCCCAGAGGAGAGGGCAGGGGACCAGCAAGGACCAGCCAAGTGACAGAGTGGAACTGCAGCCTCATGGAGTGATGAAAGGGAAAGGGGGAACTGAGGCACAGCCAGTGAATTTGGGGGAGGGATCAGGGAAGATAAAGCTACTCTCATGGGCTTTCCCAGGTCTCATCTTCCAAGCACAAAACAGCCAATGTCAAATTCAGGTCAGGAAGAGCCCAGGAAATTCTTTGTGAGTTGCCTCCTTGGGGAGTGGCCCAGTGTCTGGGGCAGGTTGGTGTGTATATGAAAGTCTGTAGTACCTACGGCTGAGGGACTGTGGGCAAGGCAGCCATGTGAAAGAAGGTTTAGAGTTTGTCATGAAAGTGAAGTTGCTCAGTCGTGTCCAACTCTTTGTGACCCCACGGACTGTATGTAGCCCACCAAGCTCCTCCATCCATGGGATTCTCCAGGCAAGAATACTGGAGTGGGTTGCCATTTCCTTCTCCAAGGGATCTTCCCGACCCAGGGATCGAACCCAGGTCTGCCACACTGCAGGCAGACGCTTTAACCTCTGAGCCACCAGGGAAGCAAGAGGAGGGTAAGTTTTGGCTCAAAGTTAAGAGATTTTTCTTTTGTTTTCTTTCTAAAAATATTTTGACATTTAAAACATCATAGGAAATTTGGAAAATAGGGAAAGAAAAAAACGTCCCCATAATCCCATCATCTTATCCAGATTCACCACTTATTTCTTTTGCCTTTCTTCATGGATGTATAGTTTAGGTACTCGGATTTAGAAGGTGTATATGTAATTCGCATCCTGACTTTTAAAGGAATAAAATGATAGTGCAGACATGTTCCCATTTTGCTGGATGGTTTCTCATAAGAACAACCTTCACTGGCTATGTAAGGGATTGTGTGAAGCATAACGAATGATTTCCCTATTGCTGGATATTAAAGTGGTGGCTAGTTTCCTCCGTATCAATAGTCTCCCCCAAGTTTCCCTCCAGTACTGAGATTCCATGAGTCTATGTTTGGCAAAAGGAAAAGAAAACCACTTCTCAAACTCTCTGTCTCAAATTCTGAGGAGGGGCCTTTTGAGACACCCTGACATGGTACATCAAGTCATATTTCTGTTTATTTCCTCTGAGTATCACTTTCACAAAAATGATTTTAAGAAATTTCCATCTGGGACAAGGAAGCCCAGCATGAGGTCGCAAAGAGTTGAATATGACTTGGTGACTGAACAACAACAAAAATCTAGTTGCCTATCTTGACAGTTTGTGTTTTTCCCTCAGATGTACAAAAAAAAAAAAAAAAAAAAGAAAGAAAGAAAGAAAGAAAGAGAGAAAAAAACCACAATTAAGAAACAAGAATTCCTATATACCTTTTATCCAGATTCACCCAAAGTTAACATTTTATATAGCACTATGATCAAATTGAAACATTATTTCTAATATGTTGCTGCTGCTGCTGCTGCTAAGTTGCTTCAGTTGTGTCCGACTCTGTGCGACCCCATAGACGGCAGCCCACTGGGCTCCCCCATCCCTGGGATTCTCCAGGCAAGAACACTGGAGTGGGTTGCCGTTTCCTTCTCCAGTGCATGAAAGTGAAAAGTGAAAAGTGAAGTCGCTCAGTCGTGTCCGACTCTTCGCGGCCCCATAGACTGCAGCCTACCAGGCTCCTCCGCCCATGGGATTTTCCAGGCAAGAATATTGGAGTGGGGTGCCGTTGCCTTCTCCTCTTACCGAATTCCAGACCTGATTCGAACATCGCCGTTGATTTCTGGCCCCAGATCCAATGAAGAATCAGAGGTTGCCGTAGCTGCCTGCATCTGCTTTGTCTCCTTTACTCTAGACCACTTTCTCAGTCCTTTGTTTTTCACCACTTTTGACATGTTTGAAAAGTACTAACCAATTATTTAATAGGGGGACCTTCAATTTGGGTCATCTTGTATGTCCTCATGAAGTTTTTGTACCATCAGAATGTGGTTGGGCCCTTCTCAGAGCATCTGTGTGTAGAGGCATGTTATGTTCATCCATCTCATTATGAGATGATAAATTTAATCAGTCTAGTTAAGGTGGTATTTGTTAGGTTCCTCCACTGTAAAGTTACTGCTTTTTCCTTAGTAAGTATTGTAGGGCTCTACTTTGAGACTATGTAATAAATAGAAATCTTGTTTCTTATCATACTTTCACCAGCTAATTTTAGCTTTCAGTAATGATTCATCCCTTAAGCAATGATTGTGGTGTTTTCCAGCTGGTGATTTTCTGTGTTCATTATTCTTACTATGAATGCTAGTTGTGACTTACCTCGGACAGTTTTTATAGATTTTCCTTACCTATACAGCCCTAGATTATACCCCCCCCCCTTTTTTTTTAAAGCAAGAAAATGTTTATCCTCTGCTCATTCTGTTGTTCCTGTAATCCAAAAACATGCAGATCATTAAAGGTGGAGGAACACAGACAAAGGCTTGGAGTTGGTGAGGCATCTTCATACCCGCATTGACTCCCGTTTTTCTGAGTTTCAGCCAATTATAGTTCGTTCTGCCAAGGAATTATGGGCAGTTTTTAATATATGATTTATCCTTAAGTCATCACAGTAATCAGAAAGTAGCCATTGCCACTTCCACTCTACAGATGAGGAAAGTGAAACGCACAGGTGTTTTCTTAAATATATTAAATATTTATTGATTTATTTGGCTGTGTTGGGTCTTAAGCAGTACTCTTGATCTTCTTGCCACATGCTGGATCTATGAATAGTTTACTGACTAGAACCAGGGGCCCCCTGCATTGGGATCGGGGTGTTAGCCACTGAACTACCTGGGAAGTCCCTTTTTTGGCTAATTATTATGTACATTTCACCCATAATAATCCAGTCTTCTCTTCACAAGCAACAACAATAGTTATTTAAACAGAAGTTTATTGCAGATATAATTTACAAAAGTTATTTTTATCTCAAGCTGAATTCTTCAGGGTGACCTGGCATTCTAAATACAAAATTCTATTTATCCAGAATTGGTTAAGAGGTTCTAGTTAACTTTTCTGTATGTAGCAGGACCCCCACTCTTCAAAGAATCCAAACACAAAGACGAAGGAAAGGTTTTCTTTAAAATCAAATAGACATTTTAGGCCATTCCATAGATGTTCAGGATTAGTCAAGTTTCTATAAATAAAAAGAGAATGAGATTTGGCTGGGAAAAAAATCAGACACTATCTTACGTTAGTATGAAAAGCGACTCTCACTGAACATCTTCTATGGTACTTTGTTTTTTTAACCATTTATCTTTTTCTCCAAAAAATTGCATATAAGAGAAAGAAATTTTTGATAAAGTAGACTTTCTGTTGATTGGATTTTGGATTTTAAAAAGCTACTAATAGAGCTGCTATTACACCAGCTTCTTTTCCTTAGGGTACCAGCAATTAGAACTGACTAACAGGACACCCAGCATCCACATTTGTTCACACAATCAAGACTTGTGAGGACTTCCCTGGCAGTCTAGTGGTTAAGACTTCACATTCCCAGTGCAGTGGGCATGGGTTCAGTCCCCGGTCAGGGAACCAAGTTCCCACATACTGCATGGAGAGGCTGAAAAAAGAGATATAAATCAATTTTAAAGACTACATAAATTTAAAAGAAATCTAAAAAAAAAAAAAAAAAAGACCCGTGGACTCATAAGTATCTTGGCCCAGCCACCCCTGCTGATTGGCATTGTTTTGTTTTACTTTTGTCATTTTCGTGTCCCCAGTGTTCGTACCTGCGCCTGGCACAAAGTAGGTGCTGGATAAATATTGCTGCTTGATCCACTGACCCACTGACAGCCAGACTTCATGCTCAGGGGGTGGATCCAAACTCAGCCTTCCTGAATTCCTGGAATTTATTTTTTCTTATTTCAAAAACAATGCATGCTCATTCTAGACACATGTAAAATAGAGAAACTCAAGCACACACACAAGAGAAAACCAAGCCCTTCCTATCTCACCAGCCACAGAGATGATTATGCCATAAAGACGAACATTTGCCCATTGACTAAATATTCCTTAAAAACCTGTTTTTAACGCAATAGAATGGTCCATTGTATGGATGTGCGACGTTTAACATTTCCTTGTTGTGGGTCATATAAATTCTTTACAGTTTGCCACCACTGGAGTGAGTGTTGTAATGTTGCACAATAAACTCTCTGGCTATTAAAGCTGATTATCACGTTACTTTCCAAAAGATTATATCCATTTAAGTCCATTTGTGACTGCCCCATATATTTTAAATGCTGACAGTTGAGAAATGAGGGTTTCGAAACAGCTCCTTTCCATTTAAACAGCCTCTAGTGTGCTGTGAACTAACCTTTTCCTCCAGGCTTAACTATGGGCCCCTGGAAGGGTAGGGAAAGTCACAGAGGAGTGGGATAATTTGGAAAACATTCCTGGAAACCTCAACCTAAATTGAAGAGAGAGAGTTCGCCCTTTAAAAAAAAAAAAAAAAAAAACCAGCTTGTGCAATAAAGTGAAGAGGCAATGACACCCCAAACTCAGTGATAATAATGCAAAGCAACTAATATCGTTATACTGATCTTTGTCCCTGTATTCATGGCCCCAAATTAAAAGCAATTTTCTTTACAGAAGATAAAATCATGCTAGTGAAAAGGAGAAACTATTTGGGAAAGGAATTAGTCAAAAGGAAAAGGAATATTAAAAAAAAAAATTCACTTCTAGTGACTTACCCTGTTCGAGTGGATACAATGCCACCTTCCAGTACAGGGGGTGTGGGTTCAGTCCCTGAGAAATAAGATCTTTTATGCTGGGGGATGGAAGGTCGGGGGGAATTCACTTCTACTCCGCAGAATATATGTGTTTCACTCAGAAACAGAAACTTCATTTTCAAAAATAATATGTGATAAAAGCCAAAACTTCCAGGAGTTATTTGCCATGATCAGAAAGAAAATTCCATTTTGGTTCTTGTCTTTTTCGGCAACTGCATATGCACCTCCGAGACAGAACAGGTATCAACTTTGCTTAGGATCTATGGCAGGTAAGTCAGTTTCTAAATACGGCACCTGCACATCTCTTTATGAAGTCAGCATTTCATGTGACAGTGAGCCATACTAAACAGCTAAATTATTATTACTGCAATACAACAGACTGTTTTCCATTGAATACTTGATGGGACAATTTATTTCCAGCCTTCCATTTCCAGTCAAGCAAAGACTGCATTACTTGGAACTCAGTGGAAAGCTCTAGAGACACAGAGACTGGGCTCTGAGCCAGTCCTGCAGTGGGAAACCACCATTTTAGAAAGTGGGATTTTTGGAGTACAGTGGAGTGAGATTGAAATAAGTCTTTATGTGGGACAATTTCTCTGAGAAGCCCGAGTAATGACCCTTTCTGTTTTACTCCTGTGTTTTTACTGATTGTTGCAAATCCAGTCCTAGACTCTTTTCCAATCACAAGCCTATTTATTGTATTTTACAACGTCATGGCTCAGGGATGAACCTGTACCCAGCGTTAGTCAAAAAGAGGATACTCTGCAAAGAGTTGGGTATATGTAGCTTTATTAACATGAGGTTATTGGGAAAGAAGTATTAATCTCACTTTCTATATTTCTTTAGACAGTCTCATGTTGACTTTGCGATTTTTAGTACCCGATTGACTACAGATAGACCATTAAAAAGTGGATTCGAAGCCATCACGGGGACTTCTCTAGTGGTCCAGTGGCTAAGACTCCATGCTCCAAATGCAGAAGGCCTTGGTTTGATCCTTGCTTGGGGAACTAGATCCCACACACCACAATTAAGAGATTGAATGCCACAACCAAAAATCCTCCATGCTGCAACTAAGACCCGAACAGCCAAATAAATAAATAAATGCATGTTTTGTAAAAGCCACTGGACTTTCCTGGTGGTACACTGGATAGGAATCTGCCTGTCAATGCAGGGGACATGGGTTCCATCCCTAGTCTGGGGAGATTCCATATGCCACACAGCAACGAAGTCCATGAGCTCTAGAGCCCATGCTCCACAACGAGAGAGGCCACCCAGAAGCCCAAGTACCACAACTGGACAGTAGTCCCCACTCACAACTAGAGAAAGCCCATGCACAGCAGCCAAGACCCAGCGTCAGCTCAGTTCAGTCGCTCAGTCATGTCCGACTCCTTGCGACCCCATGAACCACAGCACGCCAGGCCTCCCTGTCCATCACCAGCTCCCGGAGTCTACCCAAACTTATGTCCATTGAGTCGGTGATGCCATCCAGCCATCTCATCCTCTGTCATCCCCTTCTCCTCCTATCCCCAATCCCTCCCAGCATCAGAGTCTTTTCCAATGAGTCAACTCTTCGCATGAGGTGGCCAAAGTATTGGAGTTTCAGCCTCAACACCAGTCCTTCCAACGAACACCCAGGACTGATCTCCTTTAGGATGGACTGGTTGGATCTCCTTGCAGTCCAAGGGACCCTCAAGAGTCTTCTCCTACAGTACATTTCAAAAGCAACAATTCTTCGGTGCTCAGCTTTCTTTATAGTCCAACTCTCAGAGGCCCAGCATAACCAAAAATAAAATAAAATAACTTAAAAAAAAAAAAGCACCAGAGTTTTGTCCCCAAGCATACTGATCAGTGAATGGGTGCCTAAGCCACTTTGTCAGGGGACAAAGGGTAAGCTGAATTTCTACGGCCCTTCAGCTCCCCTTATACAATGAAGTGTAATAAAGTGGAAGATGGAAGATGTAACCACTTTTAAATGATGTAGGAAAAGATATATTTTTTCCATTGGTATTTTTCTTTCTAGTGGTGGTGGTAGATCCTAAAATTCTAAGGTAGAGTGAAGGTCTAGGGACTGGGATCTGGGACAGAGGAGGGGCTTATGGCCTGGGGCTCCCTGAGGATGGGAGTAGAGTGTACCCCAAGATGGAGCCAACAGAGTAGAACATTTCCATTTCCCCACACTTGTGTGGGGGACAAAGCAGAGACATTACTTTGCCAGTAAAGGTCCATCTAGTCAAGGCTATGGTTCTTTCAGTAGTCATGTATGGATGTGAGAGCTGGACTATAAAGAAAGCTGAGCATCTAACAATTGATGCTTTTGAACTGTGGTGTTAGAGAAGACTCTTGAGAGTCCCTTGGACTGCAAGGAGATCCAAGCAATCCATTCTGAAGGAGATCAGCCCTGGGATTTCTTTGGAAGGAATGATGCTAAAGCTGAAACTCCAGTACTTTGGCTACCTCATGCGAAAAATTGACTCATTAGTAAAGCCTTTGATGCTGGGAGAGATTGGGGGCAGGAGGAGAAGGAGACTACCGAGGATGAGATGGCTGGATGGCATCACTGACTTGATGGACAAGAGTCTGAGTGAACTCTGGGAGTTGGTGATGGACAGGGAGGCCTGGCATGCTGCGATTCATGGGGTCGCAAAGAGTCAGACACGATTGAGGGACTGAACTGAACTGAATTGAGCCTGAGAGTTCCTTAGACTGCAAGGAGATCCAACCAGTCCATCCTAAAGGAGATCAGTCCTGAATATTCATTGGAAGGACTGATGCAAAGCTCCAATACATTGGCCACCTGATGTGAAAAGTTGACTCATTGGAAAAGACCCTAATGCTGGGAAAGATTGAAGGCGAGAAGAGAAGGGGACAACAGAGGATGAAACTCAGTGGGCATGAGTTTGAGCAGCTGGTGATGGACAGGGAGGCCTGTTGTGCTGTGGTCCATGGGGTGACAAAGAGTCGGACACAACTGAGTGATTGAACTGACTGACTGACTGACACTCACGTGCCTGGCCCTGCTAACCTTGCTTAGCTCCACCAGCCATATAATAACGTCCTTCAGCAGTTGGGGCTGGGCTCAAAGGGGAAAGATACCTTAGTAGCTATTGTTGCTTATCTATCCATTTTCCGCCTTCACCCAACTCAATGGGCCCACATTTTTGTCTTAGTTTATATCATTCTCACCTGTGGACTTTGAGGGAAGATGTTCTCAAGCTTCATTCTTAGTTAGTTT
The DNA here is from genome assembly GCA_006408675.1 of Madoqua kirkii. Classification (NCBI taxonomy): domain Eukaryota; kingdom Metazoa; phylum Chordata; class Mammalia; order Artiodactyla; family Bovidae; genus Madoqua; species Madoqua kirkii. The sequence goes on along the minus strand of SJYC01079605.1, from coordinate 13,172 downwards.
AACCTGATTGGCCCATTCTATTCCCAAGCTAAGGTCATTGGTTCAGGGTGGATGTATGACATACAAGATGCAATTAAAGTGAGTTTCGGGACTCTGGCTTGGAATCCTGTGACCTGGGTTTCCTCTCTCTTCTTTTGGATGTAAGAAGTCCTTTTGCCACCTGAGAGAAGTGACCTGAAGATAAAGTCAACAAACGGGAGAGACACACACAGGAGAGTGGCAGAGAAATGGGTCAGGAACTCCTGGATTCAAGTGACTCTGAACTTCAGCTACATCAGCACATGAATGTTCGCAGTGCTCAGTCCAGTTAGAGAGGAGTTTCTGCATCTAGGGGGCATTAGAGAGGGTGGGAAGTGTCTCATATTGAGCCACCATATGGCCCGTCTCTAAGGGCTGTCTTCCTTCTGACATGTTAGGAATGGTAGTCAGTTGTGCATATTAACCAAGAATGTAGTTTAAACAATACACACTGGCAGTGAACAATATTAGAAACAATTAATGTTAAGTACACAATACTGTATAATGATGAGGGGAGGGGTGGCATTTTGGGTTCTAACCATCATTTATCACATTATTTCTATGAGAATATATGCTCCAACATTCAAATAAGCAATTTACCAATGAACTTTGGGGGATTCTCTGGGTCTCAGGTTTCTCATGAGAGTGTAATATTAGATGAAGTTTAAGGCATTTCCTAGCTTTCTTGATTCTTTTTTAATGGGTTCATTTCAAAGTAAGTAAAAGTGAGTCCTTGTAATAGGGCAGTATTCTTGAATAATAAGGCATCTGATATTTGTTCACTGGCCTTCAGCAAGTTCTAGCTTGTTCATTTTCACAGCAGTTGAAAATTTGCTGTCATTATTTTAACCACTTTTCAAACTCTAGTACAGTGCTCACATCTTGCCTCTAAATACATATATACAGAATACCTATTTCCAACAGCAAACCCATTTTTTGATTTGTCAGTTTTATGAAAACCTGAGGACCAAAACAGGCTTACATTTCTAAGCAAAATAAAATAGTAATTTCCCCCTTCTTCACCCATGGGTTAGTCAAAGCAGGTATTTTCCCCCAAGAATAGAGGTATTTGTCATCTTTAGATGGTTTCAACACAAAAATGTAATAGCTCATAATATTTTGGGTTCAGGGACTTCCTGGTGGTCCAGTGGATATGACTCTGTGCTCCCACTGCAGGGGCCTGGGTTCAAGCCCTGGTGGGGAAACTAGATCCCACATGCCTAAACTAAGCCCACACATTGCTACTACTACTGATTTTGCATGCTTTAGGGCTCAAGCACCAAAAACAGAGAAGCCTGAACCACAAGGAAGACCTACCGCAGCCAAAATAAATAATAAGTAAATAAATGAAATTTGTAAAAAGCCATGTTTAAATTATTTTTGCTGTTTAGTCACTAAGTGTTTAAGTCACCAAGTCAACTCCTTTGCAGCCTCTTGGACTATAGCCCGCCAGGCTCCACTGTCCATGGGATTTCCCAGCCAAAAATACTGGAGTGCATTGCCATTTCTTTTCCAGTTTAAATTATAAGTTCTCTTTTTAAAAAATCTAAAAAGCAAACAAACAAAAAAACCCAAAAGTTTGAGCTCAATAGTTAAGTTATAGATTGAAAAACATGTGATCAAGTGAGCTCATAGAATGACTTGAAATGGAAGATCCATGCTTGGAATCACGGGTGATGACCTACCTGAATTAAATATTACTAGGAGAGCTTCCTCCAAAATCTTTCCCCCAAGGATGCCAATGAGCATGAAATTCCACCTGTCTCACCTTATAGAAACCGTACTATACAAAGTCTCCATGGAAACAAGAGTATGTCTCCTCTGATCGGCTGGTTATTATTAGCCCATGAACTCCCAGTAGCTTACCTTAGATCAGCCTGGTGTCTACTTGTTTTGGGTGGGCTGTTGGGAAAGGGAAGAAAGGAAGGATTGAGTGTGGGGTAACTGATGAAAGTTCTTGGTTTCACAGCACTGGGTTTGGGAACGAGAGACTGGAGATAATATGACCTATTTCATAGCATTGCTTTGGGCTTTCCCTACATATCTTGATTTAAAGAAGTCATCTCATTTTCCTTCTTGAAGTTCAGAGGATATGGACTGGAATAACTCTTCCCTGTCCATCAGTCTTGTTCTCTGCCCTGTTGTCACTTATTACATAGGCCCAGGATCTCCCCAAGGGGTGTTAGTTGCTCAGTCTTGTCTCTTTGTCACCCCCTGCACTACAGCCCGCCAGGGCCCACTGTTCATGAGATTCTCCAGATGAGATTGTCTGAGTGCGTAGCCATTCCTTCTCCAGGGGATCTTCCCAAACCAGGGATTGAACCCTGGTCTCTCGTATTGCAGGCAGGTTCTTTACTATCTGAGCCACCTTGCCTACAAAGGGGTAGCACCAGGAGCCCTGTATGTGGCCTAGCAATTGCTCTGTAGGTAGAAGAATTGTATGGTGCAGCTTCTCTCTCTTGAATGAATTCCTTAGGATCGTGCCCAGAGCTAACATCACTTCAGTGAGCCCCTGGTTTGGTATATAGAGGGAGGGAGCGAGAGAGAATTCTTCCTTCACCTCTTCCTCATGACCAGCCCATAGTTCCTGCATCAGTGTGAGAGAAGAAGCAAATAAGAGAAAATGTGGTTGCTTCTCTGCTGCTTGCTCTTGATGGCATGTTACAGGAGAAGTATAGTTGATCTGATATGGGTCTGCAACCGTGCTGTGAATCTATGTGGGGTGCTTCTAACTGGGTGGGACATTTTATGGTGACAATTCTTTTAGGAAAGGATTCTGTAGGGAGGAACTTTATCGACGGTGTTCTAGTAAGGTGCTCCATCTTTCGTGGTGTTGTGTGAGGACGTTGGAACTTCATTTTCATAGTTTGTCTTGCCCTGTTTCCCATGTATCTGGGGGCTTCCAGGCAGGGAGGACCATGGTGTGGATGGTGGCTGGTTTTCTCCAGGTAGGTAACCAGCTTTCACACTAGGCATATCTTGACCATTGAAGAGACATCTACTCTGCCCTGAACCCCAGGACAGAAAACGGACATGAAAAAATTTGACATTGAATTCCAGTGAATTCTTCAGATGGGACCCTTGTTTCTCTAGTACTGTTTAACCTTTTTTTTTTTTTTTTTGATGTGAACTTATCCTATTTTTGGCAGATAACAGTTATAAATATGTTCCTTCATTATAAATACTGGTAAAAGGCAGTTATTCTCAAGACTGACATTTGTTTGTTAACATGAGAATGATGAAAACAAAGGAGGAGCACGTGACTAGTACTCAGAACGGATTTTACACCTCACTTTATGTTCATGTTGGGGATGCTGGTGTTGCTTAATACATTCTTGCTGACTGTTCACCATTGATTCTCCTTTTAAAGTTCTCTTTCTAATTGGCTTAATAAATTATTGGCCAAAACAGAATTCTGAACACAGACAATATAATATTAAGTGGTTGAATTAAGAGGAAAAAATGTGGAAAGTATTTAAAGTTGGAAGTAGTAGAATGTAGTGAAATATAAAGTCCATAAAAACTGAGATGGAGTCTGGAAAATGAATGTGTCTGCTGCAGTATCAGCCTCATGGTGGCTCCTATAAGGACCAATGATATGATGCTTGGAATTAGAGAATTTGCACAGGCTATAGTTGGGATTTGTTTGCATTAAGATTATTGGATCAGAAAGTGGCTTATAAAGATATCACTTGATAATCAGCATTTTTCAATATAGTCAGTTCAGTTCAGTTCAGTTCAGTTGTTCAGTCATATCCGACTCTTTGCGACCCCATGAATTGCAGCACGCCAGGCCTCCCTGTCCACCATCATCTCCTGGAGTTCACTCAGACTCACATCTATCGAGTCAGTGATGCCATCCAGCCATCTCATCCTCAGTCGTCCCCTTCTCCTCCTGCCCCCAATCCCTCCAAGCATCAGAGTCTTTTCCAATGAGTTAACTCTTCGCATGAGGTAGCCAAAGTACTGGAGTTTCAGCTTGAGCATCATTCCTTCCAAAGAAATCCCGGGGTTGATCTCCTTTGGAATGGACTGGTTGGATCTCCTTGCAGTCCAAGGGACTCTCAAGAGTCTTCTCTAACACCACAGTTCAAAAGCATCAATTCTTCGGCACTCAGCCTTCTTCACAGTCCAATTCAAACATCCATACATGACCACTGGAAAAACGATAGCCTTGACTAGACGGACCTTAGTTGGCAAAGTAATGTCTCTGCTTTTGAATATACTATCTAGGTTGGTCATAACTTTTCTTCCAAGGAGTAAGCGTCTTTTAATTGCATGGCTGCAGTCACCATCTGCAGTGATTTTGATTTTCTGACACTGTTTCCCCATCTATTTTCCATGAAGTGATGGGACCAGATGCCATGATCTTCGTTTTCTGAACGTTGAGCTTTAGAATCCTCCCCAAAAGTTGATGTTCATACGTCTGGTTGAGAATTCTATTTGGGAGGATATAAGAGAGAGAGAAAGAAAAGAATTTTCAAGGAATTTTATCTCTTCAAATAAAGAGATCATTAGCATAGAAAGATCTTACATCAATCATGTTGGAATTCACTGTTTGGGCTTAGAGCGTGGTGGCTGAAAACTTTTAGGACTTTCCTGGTGGTCCAGTGGTTAAGAATCTGCCTGCCAATACCAGGGGCACCAGTTTGACCCCTGGTCCAGGAAGATTCTAAGTGCCGTGGGGCACCTACACCGGTGTGCCATGAGTACTGAGCCTTTGCTCTGCAATGAGAAAAGCCACAGCAATGAGATGCCCCAACACCGCAATTAGAGAGTAGCCCCTGCTCGCCGCAATTAGAGAAAGCTCATGCGCAGCAAAGAAGACCCACTGCAGCCCCAGACAAAGCAAACACCAATGACAACAAAACACCTTCAAATTCATCACACTTGACAGTCTGGCTAGACAGTGTGTGTGTGTCTATGAGGACATAAAGATGAAAGAGACATGATCCGAGCCCCCAAGGTCTCATGGACCAGAGCAGCACAGGGATGCAGTAAAGATTAGCCACCTATGGCCCACCTTGTGTCCCAGTGGCCACAGCACTGCCTGAGCGTCAGGAGGGCAGGCATAATTGTGGAAATGTGGTGGGGTGGGTGGAGAAAGAAGAGGGCCACTGTGTGACGGGTGACAGCCTTCACTGGTGTTAGGATGATCTCATGACCATCAGAGTCACACCAGGCATGACTGTGGACGCGGCAGAAGCTCACCAGGACAAAGTGGAGGATGTAACCCCAAGGCCAAGTTCTAGCCATCATGCAGGGTTTCCTAGAGTGAGAAAAGTTACTGACTCGCCAGGAAGAACTTTTCACACTTGCTCATTGTTAAAATATTTGCACCTTGAGAATTTTACTGCCTCTGCAACCTTCACTTTTGTCTCTGATATAAACACAATATGCTGGGTGAGAACCTATGACTCTGTTCACTGCTCAAGACATTGGCACATTCATCATTGTAAAGACAGCATGTTGGAAGGTTTTATACACAGAAAGAGTGAGTTTATGACCTTAAACAATCCTCAGTAGGAAATGTCTGACATACTTATAGGCTTTTTCCCATACCTTTTCTTTCTGCCTTTGATCACCTTCCTACAAACTTTTTTGAGACCTTGAGATGTCCTCCCTTCTCCCTTCAACTCTCTTTTCCCAGAGAGGTGGCCTGAAATAGAAACGTGTGTTTTTCCTTATTTATCAAATGGCTCAAATAGTCTGCCTGTTGAGCCAGACACTCTTCTAAGCGTTTGATAAATATTAACTCATTAAGTCTTCATAAGAATTATTTGAGGAGGAGGCTACTGTTCTTTTTAAAATTTTAATTGATTAATTTATTTTTTGGCTGGGCTGGGTCTTCGTCACTGCATGTGGGCTTTTTCTCTAGTTGTGGCGAGTGGGGTCTACTCTCTAGTTGTGGTTCGTGGACTTCTCAATCTGGTGCCTTCTCATGTTGTGGAACACAAGCTGTAGGGTGTTCAAGCTTCCGTAGTTGTGGCTCCCAAACTCTAGAGCCCCTGTACAGTGATTGTGGTGCAAGGGCTTAGTTGCTCCTAAGCATGTGGGACTCTTCCCAGACCAGGGATTGAATCTGTGTCTCCTGCATTGACTGGTGGATTCTTTACCACTGAGCCACCAGGGAAGCCCAAGTCTACCTTTCTTACCACTCTCTTTGTTACATGAGGAACATGTTTGATGTGTTAGATGAGGAAAATCACAAAAAGAGATATTGAGGAGCTTGTATAAGGACACACAAAGAGAGTGAGCTGCTTAGCTGGGATTTAAACTCAGACCTCCAGCTCTCAACCTCCACGTGAGAGTTTCATCTAGCCATAGTGCTCAGGTGTGGATGAATTCTGCTGCTGGCCCACCAGCTCAACCACTGGGTAGGCAATTTTCTATTCATGAAGACTTTTTCACTTCTGCCCAGAGCAGGCTGCGCTCTCTACAGAAAGGTGCCTTTGAAATGCACAAGTTGACAGCTTTATTTGTGGATCCACACTGTGGTTTTTGGCTAGAGCTGGCTGGGCATGGGCTATGTGGTTGTCAGTCTTTTAAAAAATGGTGTAATATTCCCAGTGTTTTTGTTGGATAATTGCATGTCTTTAATTTGTGGGATTATAAACAGAGCAGTAACCTAGTTTAGGAGTAGCCAGAAAAAGTTATTTGATATCCACTAAGTCAAGCTTCTATTTTTAGACACCTCTGTAGAAGTGAATATTCTTACCATCAGGAAAGAAAAGCAACATCATAATATACTCTAATTGGCATCTCTTGACTGGATAGGTTAAAAAAAAAAAGCCTTTGAAAGAACATAGGCAATTATTCAGCTTATTTCTCTAATAGGTAAATATAATTTTCCTTTTAGATATTATTAGAGTTTAGGTTTTTTCAGAATATGAGCTTTAAAGGAGGAAAACATATCATGCCTTTTAAAATTCATGGATTTGGAACAGTGATTAAAAAAAAAAACAACTAAATTTCTGCTTACCTTACTCATAAACTTCTAACTGTTGTTGTCTAGTCGCTAAGCTGTGTCTGACCTTTTGCAACCCCATGGGCTGCAGCACGCCAGGCTTCCCTGTCATCCACTCTCTCCTGGAGTCTGCCCAAATTCATGTCCATTGAGTTGGTGATGCCATTCAACCATCTCATCCTCTGTGTCCCCTTCTCCTCCCACCTTCAATCTTTCCCAGCATCAGGGTCTTTTCCAGTGAGTCAGCTCTTCACATCAGGCAGCCAAAGTATTGGAGCTTCAGCTTCAGCATCAGTTCTTCCAGTGAATATTCAAGGTTGATTTCCCTTAGGATTGAGTGGTTTGATCTCCTTTCTGTTCAAGGGACTCTCAAGAGTCTTCTCTAGTACCACAATTCGAAAGTATCATTTTTTTGGTGCTCAGCCTTCTTTATGGTCCAACTAGGTCGAGATAAATGAAAACATTAAACTATGTAAAATACTTACTTATGTAGTAAACATGAAGTCCCCATAGAGTCACCATATTGGAAATAAGGACATTCATAGTCAGGGACTGCTTTTTGTCACTGTTTTGTAATTTAGTTGACATGACATATTTGTAGGCAAAGAATAGGTTATTTAGATGACATTTTCCATTGGAAGACCTTTAAATGGTTTGAAAATTTGAGCCCGATTTAGCTGCTCTGTCTCTGAAGAGGAATCATTCCTTTCATTTACCACATTGGTATAGTATTTAGATTAACTGGTAGGTTTGTATTTAGCCTGGCAGAATCCAAACAGCCAGATCAGGTACATGCTAGTGGGCTTCCTGGGGCTCTAACAGAACTAAACACAGGGAAGAGGACTCTAGTCACTGATTTGTGATTAATGTGTGTAGAAAGTAATATTTCTACCATTTTATGGATGGAGCAACTGAGGCACTGTGAGTTTAAGTGGCTTGCCCTCGATCATAAGGCTCTTTCATAGATCCAGGAAAACCATGGAGAGACTTCCTTGGTGGTCCAGTGGATAAGACTTCGTGCTCCCATTGCAGAGGGCCCAAGTTTGATCCCTGGTCTGGGAACTAGATCCAGAGAGCCACAACTAAGACCGGCACAGCAAAAATAAATAAACAATAATAAATAATAAAAAATATATGTCAACAATATTATTTATTATTTAAGTCAATAAATTATTATACTTTATCCATAATCAATAAATCTAATATTAACTTGTTAATATTTAATAAATAAATGATTTTTAAGAAAAGAAGGAAAATTATGTAAGCTGACCAGGATTTTACATCTAATTCTCACCAACTGTAAAATTTGCAAGTTACCATTTCTGTTCCTGGACAGGCAGGTTACAAACTGAAAGTCAGAAATAAAATGAAAGAAGGTGACATCCCTTTTCAGGGGAGGGAAGCTACCAAGGTTCGCCTTGACTAACAGAGCTGACGTGGGTGCTGCTGTTCTCCTCTGTTGATCCCACATGGCTTCTGTCCATGAGGATTCAATCAGCCAGGGGACTGCTGGCCGGGCTGGGGGGCAGCCGACTGTAAATCTGGGAAGGCTGCAACTCTTCAGGGTCTTGAACTTTATCAGATTTGAATGTGTGATTGTGAAAGTAAAGAGCAGAGAAATGACAGCATTCAGTAAATCAAAAGGAGCGAAGATCAAGACTGTCAGAGACAAGACAAAAACGGACTCTGGGCACAAACCTGGCTGGAGACCCGCACAGAGGGAAGACCTCTGTGTTCCCTCCAGACCTTGCCTCCTGAAAAACAAACCCCTTTTTATGTAGGAAACAGTATTCTTTGTTATGCCCCATGTATTTTTTTTTAAGTTTTCATTATTGAGGTTTAGGTCTTGTTTTAGAAGATGGGATGCTATAAGAAAAAGAAAAATGTAAAGAAAGGAAATCAATTGGAAGAAAGTCTGGAATGATCTAGATTTTCCACTATCAATATTGAGGCCCCTAGCTTCTCTCTCATAGATCTTTATTTATTTTTTATTCCTTAACAAAATGTGATTAATGTGGAGTAAATCTACATAAATAAGAATACAAAATTGAAAGGTAAAAAGCATGAGTGTAGTGAATGACCAGGTCAGTTTAATTCGTTCTCCCCCCACCTTTTATATCTAATGCCCATCCTCAAGTCTGCCTTCCTTCAGGGCCCCAGCTGTTGATTTGCTCCTATCTCCTGCTAGAAAGACGCTTTAGGGAGGCAATGTTGCTGAGGATTGAAGTTCTTGGAACAGAGGACAAGGCTCAAGACTATGATCTTTGTCCAGTAGTCTGCTGCTGGTATTTGCAAGGGCAACAAGGAATTGCTCCTCTTCAAAGGAAACAAAAGCAAGTAGATCTATGCTTACGCTTGTATCACCCACCCTTCCTTTCCTATCATAATGCAATAAATAAGTACCCACTGCTGTACAGAGAAAAACCCTTGCGAATGGCAGGTCTCAAAGTTGAATGAGTGCTCAAAGTTCTTTTCTGGGAACGAATTTAGCTTCAGGGGGGTAGGTGGGTCACCCCCTAAATTGAAATCTGATGTAGTAGGTGTGAGTTTGTTACAATACAGATATTGGTAATAGTTCATGATTACACAGTGCTTCCAATATGCTGGGTCCCCTCAGCCCCTCACACATAAGACCATTTTTAACCCTCTCAACCATCCTGTAAGGGAGGTGCTTTTCTCAACTCCATTTTAAAGATGAGGAAACTGAGGCAGAGAGGTCAGGCAAGTTGTCTTGGTCACTCAGCTAGGAAGGGGTGGAGTCACGACTCAAACAGGAAGGCTGGCCCAGACTCTGAGCTCCCTGGGCTCACACAGGATTCCCTCAGTGTATGAGCTAGAGCAAATACCACCCTCCCTCCTTTTCATATGTTCATCATGAAGACTAGAGGAAAATCTGAGCGTGGGCACTTTTCTAGAGAAAGAAAAAAGGCTCAGACATCTCCCTCTATCTTGAAAGCTGTCTGTGGTGCTTTGCCTAACCGGCTCTACAGGAGTGCCAACCTTCTGGACTGTAAACACTTCAGAACCAGTAGGTGCCTCTCCGAGTTCTTCTTTGTGAGGTGCACACTCAGTACTGTTGGGCAAGGGCAGGAAACTGGAGGACTGCATAGGGCAGACAGCCTTTTGGTCCTAATTCTCTGCATATTTGCAACCTAGCTGGAGAGGTCATATTTCTGGATAGCAAATGGAATACTTAAAAAAAAATTTCTTGGGCACTTTTCCCCCTTTGATTGAATCATGGAGGAGCATAAGTTACTTAGCAAATCTCCAAGTGTCTATCATCTCCTTTTCCTGCTTCTCCAATGGCCCCTGTCCCACCAGAAAAACAGTCACAAAGGTCTCTAGGCTGAGACAGCTCTGGGTCAGTGGCATGGGATGCTGACTCTAGAAAGGGCATCGCCTAAACACCTAGTGATACCTGCAAAGACCAGAGAAAGCCCAGGTTTCACCTGTCTAGTGGGATGGAAATTTCTGCATCTCTCTCATCTTTTTGAGACATAAATGGTCCCTTTCTGTCTGATGGTCTGATTTTTCCCACTGTTGGAGGCTGGGTGAAGGGTCAGGATTAGATGAGGTGAATGATCCTCACCTCAGAATTAAATGAGGTGGAGTTCACCTTGTTTGAGTGAAGAGATGAGAAAAAAGAAAGAAAGTGAAGTTGCTCAGTCGTGTCCGACTCTGAGACCCCATGGACTATAGCCTGTCACTCTCCTCCGTCCATGGGATTTTCCAGGCAAGAGTGCTGGAGTGGATTGCCATTTCCTTTTCCAGGGGATCTTCCTGACCCAGGAATCGAACCCTGGTCTCCCACATTGCAGGCAGACGCTTTACCATCTGAGCCACCAGGGAAGCCCCTAGGGAAAAAAAAGAGTCATCTTTAGTTCCTGGAGCCCAGCATGAGATGATAAACAGAAGCTGAAGATGCTCAATGGCCTTTCGAAACAGTCTTGTCTCTAACGCTGCCAGAGAAGAGAAGATTGAAAAGGCAGAAGAGGCCCCATAGCAGGAAAGCCAAGAGGGTTCTCAGCTTTTACCCCCAGTTTCTTGCCTTGCCATATTTCAAAGTGGTGCGTGTGTGGTTGGTGGCTGAGTCAGATCTGACTTTTTTTCGAACCGATGGATTGTAGTCCACCAGGCTCCTCTGTGCATGGGATTTCCCAGGCAAGAATACTGGAGTGGATTGCCATTTTATCCTCCAGGGAATCTCCCTCACCCAGGGATCAAACCTCTTGCATTGGCAGACAGGTTCTTTACAGTTGAGACAGCTGGGAAGCCCATTTCAAAGAGGTTAGAAAAGGCTTAGGTAGACCTGAAGTGTGGATTCTTCATTCACTTAGGGGATGGAGCAGCGACTCAGTGCAGGAAACTGAAAACACAGCATCTGACTCGGCACAGCCCAGTTTTCAGCCCTTGATCAGAAAACTGGATATTCTCTGCTTCACCTTTGGCGAAGGGGAAGGCATCACTCAGGGCCTGGCCTCAGCATGGCTGGCAGTCCAAGGCTTTAGGCAGTGATTACAGCAGTAATTAATAATAATATATACCACACTTCATAACCCAACTCAACTTGGGGATGCCTGAATACTTGGATTGTTGCCTCCCACGTGCACACTGCCGTTCTGACGTCCACACCCTCCTCATAAGTCTCCGTGTAATGCAGACGCCAGGTCCCTTCCACCCACTCCATTCTGACTGGGGTTCAACAGGTCTGCCTCGGAAGACCATTGCTGCGGTGTAACACGGCCCCTCAGCAAAACCGCAGAAGTGGGCGAGAGGATAGGAGTGGTTTGGCTTTGTAGTGTAAATTCAGCATCAGCAGATAATTCAAATGGGAGCTAATTTGGGGCTTCCCTGGGGGCAAAGACGGTAAAGAATCTGCCTGCAACGCGAGAGCTCCGTGTTCAATCCCTGGGTCCGGAAGATTCCCTGGAGGAGGAACTGACAACCCACTCCAGTATTCTTGCCTGGAGAATCCCATGGACAGAGGAGCCTAGCGGGCCACAGTCCAAAGGGTCACAAAAGAGTCGGACACAGTTGAAGCGACTTAGCTTGCTTGAGCTCGGTTTAGGTCTTCATTCTAGTGCGAGGGGCGGGGGAAGTCACGTTTGGGGAGTCCAGCTCAGGCCTGGGTCCCCGGCTCTCCTGGGTCCCCAGGGCCTGGCACTCTTTGGCCAGGCAACGGCCCGCCCGGCCCATCCGAGGTCTGAGCCGCCAAGTGGGGACTGTCAGAGTGTCGGGACGCAAGCAGGCCGCGGGGAGGGAGGCCGGCGCCGGTGTGGAATGTCTTTATCGAGATGGAGCCGCAAGCTTCTCCTTCGCTTCTTTAAGCGATCACGGAGAGACACCTTTCGATCTTTTGTCAGACATCTTGGCCCTTAATAGCTAAATTTATTTGGTTTAAAGCGGCCTGGGGAGAAGCAGCGAGGGAGAAAATCTTTCGTCGGTCATTGGGTGGCCTAGATAACAAGCTTTAAAAGAGAGAGGGAAGAAGAAAGTAAAAAGGTTAATGGATGAGGGGAGGGCTGGAAGGCGCCCAGCGTGGGGCTTTTACAACGACCCTCCCCCGGCCGCCCCCTTATCGCGGCCCTAACTTACCCGCGGCGGACGAAGTACATTAAGTCACGTAAACAGCGCGCGGAGAGGAATGCCACCGCGGTGACCTTTCGCGCGCCCACCTCCGCGCCGTGCTGGCGGCCGCCAGCGGCGCGCGGGGTCGGCGCGGGGCTGCGGGGCAGCGATCGCCAGCGCCTGGGGCCCGGAGCCCGGGACGCGGCGGCGGGCAGGGGGCTGGGGGGCGCAGGGCACACGGCGGGGCCACCTCCAGGCTGCGCGCGGCCCACGCTTCCGCAGCCGCCGCCACCTGACGTTTCTAAGCAGTATTTCGGGCTTTTAGAGAATTAAAACAAAACAACAAACCCCATCACCATCACTGTCAGGACTCTGGGCGATGACCTGCGTCGGAGTGACAGCGGTGGAGTCGAGTCGAGGGGACGCGCCATCCCGACCTGGCGAGTGGGCTTGGGCGCTGGCGGGGGTGGAGGGGGGCGCCGAGGTGACCCCGTGTCCTTCGCCCAGAGCGTCCCCGGGGCGGGAAGAAATATGGTACAAGCGAGAAGGTCCCATAAATCTGGTTTGAAAAATAAAAACCAAAGCCAAAAAAAGAAAAGAAAAATCTCTCGAATTAAAA